>LOJH01007492.1:3768-27277 GCA_001685095.1 Ellobius talpinus
ATAGATAGATAGAGAGAGAGAGAGATGATAGATAGATAGATAGATAGATAGATAAAATTCTTGGCTTGGCTTCTACAGTGATGTTCAGGAAGAGAGAAAGAGGCAATTCCTTCACCAGCATGACTGAGGAGGGCTTACTCTCCTATGTCTCCTCAAATGGTCTGTCCTGAACACAGTGGCTCTTCTCTCTGGACTGGGATGCCCTCAGGCCTGCATGCCCTCTGCTAAGCTTGCCTATTTCAAGAGGTCATACTCTTTTGGGAGCTTTGGAGGGACATTGTTATTCTGGCACTTGCTTAAGATAAGTGTAGGGACTCAGGGCGCCTGTTGTGGCTGCTCCCTGCTGATCCCTTTAGTGGGCAAATGTCCCTGCTTCTCTCAAGAAGCCATCCTGCCTGCACTGGAGGGCCCTGGTTCTTTTAAGCTTAGTCTAAGGCTTAGGTAGGGCCCACAGTCTGCAAGTGCGGCCTGCTCCATGATATAAACTTAGACTCAAAGTCAACTGACTTTTATGGTTAGCTGTTTCAGGTCCTTGGAGAAGGGATACTGCCTCCAGGCACCTCCCAGTTGTCAGAGAACTTTCTGTATTACTTGAACTCATATCTGTACCTGTATCCACGTTTCCCGCTGGCTCATTGTGAAGAACTAAGAGGTCTTCTCCCCTGACTGTCTCCCATGTGTGAGACATGGCCTACTCTTTCCAGTCAGATGTCTTCTCTAAAGCCTCTGAGCCACATTGCTGCAAGCCAGTCTCTCATGCATCAGCTGGGGCCCAGCCCCGGGGCATCTTTGGCAGCTCTGGACTGTGTCCATTGATGGCTCTTCTGACTCTTCCAGGCTGGCTTTGTCTATGGCAATGAGTGTCCATGTCAGAATAAGATGTTTCATTTTTCATTTTGTGAAGATCCTTGCTTGCATAAATGGCTGTGCCTGTCCCACCTTGCCCACAGATGCGGCTTCAGGAACAGGACAACCAAAGACAGGGATAGATTTTGATGTTTCCATCTTGTCGTTTCCTTTAAGGGGACCCCAAGTTTACAGTCTACTCTAAAAATATGGGTGGTGAGGAGGAAAAGCCTAAGTAGGAAGAGGAATAACATAGATCTTTATAGATCCCTGAGTTTGTGCAGAAGCCACATATCATCCTCACATGAGAATTTTTTTGTAGAAATGAGGTTAAATATTTATTAGTTGAGTTATGGAATGGGAAGGGAAAAGGGGAGAAGGGGTGAAGAGAGGACAGAGAGAAAGAGAAGAGGACAGAGAGAGAGAGAGAAAAGGTGGGGGCGGAGAAGTGGGGAGAGAGGCAGAAGCAAAGCTGCCTCTCCAGAGGAAGACGGAAAAGAGAGCCTCACATGAGAATTTTTAATGTGGTTTTCATGATATATATATATATATATATATATAAATTTCTTTCTAGAACCGTGCTCTACCCACCAGATGTGTGTGTGGGGTTCCTAGTTCTCCTCACCCACCAACGGGGTCATCATTGTGTTCTTTCTACTGGGGGATTTCTCAAGTTACGGCAATGTCCCCTTGATAGGAAAACACAATCCGTGCACACTGCCAGGGATCAGACCCTCTGTGAGCTCTTCATATTTCCTACTCGGTTTCTCACATTGTTCCTGACAGCGTATCAGCCTGGAGGCAGCTGAATCTTCCCTGAGTGACACTGTCCTGTTCCTTCACCAGTTCCTCTTCTAGATGAGTCTTGACCATCCCTCTTAGAAGCTTTCAGATTGGTTCAATGCACAGTTGTATAAGCCTTGGCTGTTCTAGAAGCACCTAAAGAAGGCGATAGGTGAGGGTCCATGGCTGTTCTTTGGCTTAGAGGACTCAGGACACTCTGTTTAAGGAGACTTGATCTTGTGGGTCATCTCCCAGTGGTGCTGGAAGAGGCTCTTTCTGTGGTACTCCTCCGGTCACTTCTGGAACTCAACTGTTGAAGGTAGATACTCATGGAAGATGAACCTGGAGACCCAGATCTCAGAAGACTGGCTGACCCATGGGAGCTTGAGTAATTTCTCTTTCCATCAGAAGAAAATGCTGGGTTAAGGAAAGTCCCCTCGCTAGGTGGTGGTGGCCCACACCTTTAATCCCAGCACTTGAGAGGCAGAGGCAGGTGGATCTTTGTGAGTTTGAGGCCAGCCTGGTCTACAGAGCTAGTTCCAGGACAGCCAGGGCTACACAGAGAAACTAGAAAAAAATAGAAGAAAAAGAAGAAAAAAGGAAAGTCCCCTTAAAATCCCAGAAATTTCTGTGGTAAAGGAAGTTGCACCAGGAGAGAAGACACTATGTTGTTGTCCTAGCAACTAAACACCCTAAAAACTGAAGAAGAGATTCACTTATCCACTCCCCTCCCTGTGTCTGACGCTACTTGGGTGTGTGTGTGGGGTGGGCTCCTTGGAGAAACCTCATTAATCACCGGTATTATTACTCTCATTACTACTATCACCAACACGCATATCGCCAGTACTGAGTGCTAGCAACAGTTAATCATTAGCAACAGCCTTAATGAGCCTTAACCATGTACACCAGCATTAAGTTCTTTATTTCTCTAAGCTCATCCAGTTTTACAAAAACAGTAGGAGATGAGCCAGTTTATAATCTTCACTTTCCAGGACCCGAGACGCAGCTTGAGGTGTCTAAGCTCACATAGCTGGGAAACAGGGGAGAGATCTGTCTCAGGACTACGGTGTGATGGGGCTCCTATCCGAAGTCCCATCTTCTCTGCCCCTGAGCATGAGTGACATCACTTCAGCCACAGGGGACCTTTCTAGCCTAGGTTTCCTCCTGAGAGGATGGCCCTCAGTGTCCATATCACTACGCCCACATCGCGACGACACTCACAACAGCTATATATAGACATACCCTGGCTGTGTCCTAAAGACACCCTACTTAATCAAACAGTTACGTCTCACGGACTGGACTTTAAAAACTTCTGTTGGGGAAATGATAAGAGTGTATAAAGCAACCCAAAGGAGTTTGCTTCCGAAAGCAGAAAATTAAATCCCCTACCCAGTTTCTCCCTTCAGTTTTGAGAGCCTCTGTCAGCACTTGTTTCTCATGTTCTCTACCGACTAGACAGTATCTGTAGCTGGACCCTGCAGATCCCCAAAATGTGAGGAGCAGGAAGATGTGATGGATGGGGGACGGTTTTGTGCTCAGATTTTGCAAGTCAGATGTGGATCAAATGCCTGAGGATCAAAAGATGGCTGACTCCTGTCACCAGCCTGTGAGAGTGTGGATGTTTGTGTACACTCAGTAGTGCCCTCCTTCACAAACCTCTTCAAACAGAATGCCTGCTGTAGAAAAGTTAAAGCAGACAAAATGGTGCACTAAGCAGCGAGAATTTTTCTCTTACAAAAGCTGGCGTTGGCTGTGAACGCACAGGCAGCCCCCCACCTTTTTTTTTCTTTAGTATCCCTGCTATTGATCTCCCGGGGGCTCTCCTCTGCAGACCTGACTATGGACTGCTTGGTGAGCTGTGTGGCTTTTCACACCACTCTGGTCTAAAGATCTTCATGATCTGTGACATAGAAATCTGTATGGTTTTTTTTTACATGAAATACTTTAAAAATCCCTTCCAAGTTATTAAAAAGCACTGTCTAGCCGTCAAGACGACACAGTGGAGTCTTGCTACTGGTACTCTTCTGCCATCCGGTCTCTTGAGGGATTGTGTCACTAACTATGGCAGACTCTAGGAAGACTGTAGTTTTTCACATACTCAGGAAAACAGTATTTTAAAAGGAGGATTCTTTTCAATTTTCCATTAATGCAGGCCTATCTCTGAGGAGCTTATTAAATAACTTATCTGAATAAGGAAGACACTGCCAACGAGATCTCGTGTGTACTTCAGTGTTGCAAGGGTAAATAAGTGAGGAATGCACAGTTGGCTCTGGGGACTTGGAGTGATCTATTTTCCATTAAAGGTCAGCCGTTGCTAGTTTAAATGTTAATAGCCAAGACATACAAGTCAAAGGTTCTGTGGTATGAACGAAGGCTCTGCCCAGTCACCAGACTCCCGGTCCAATCTCTCATCTGAAGAAGGAAGAAGTTGTGAAAGAAAAAAATTTTAAAAAATGCACTTGGCATGCTCAGGAGATGCAGCTTACCATCACGAATTAAGAAATTTGTGGCCTGGGAAGGAACTATAAACTTGCAATGGCTTTTCCCCTTAGCTTCTGACCAGCTAACCTTGACATTCCTTAGAAGCCAAAGGGTGAGGTGCAAGACTGACAGACATGGCCGGCCTTTCCCCTCAGGGGATCTGACTTTTAGCAGTAAATGAAATCTAGCCACATGTTTCTTGGGAAGAGCTGTAACAAATGAGGTTTCTCCCTGAGAAATGGCTAACACAACTATCATAATTCTGAGTTAAAACAATCCAATTATTTAGTGTAATTACTCTCAAGAAAAAAACAAAACCTAGAGAAACCTATCAAAGCATCCTGCCTTTTCCAGCATGTTGACATAGGGCCGTACATAGTCCATAGTCCAGAGTCGCTAATCTAGCATTCTGTCAAATGGAATTTTCTACACTATGGTGTTTATGACTGCTTCCAAAACCATAAAAATACTACAAGATCTTGAAATGCCTTTCAAAGGGAAAGGCCATACATAGTATGTACAGTTGTGGAGTGAAACTTTACACGTCAGCCTTGGATCTTGTTGCACACACGGAGGTTTCTACGAGAGACTGTAAACTTTGAAACTGTGCATTACTTCCGCTAGGGATGTAGAATAAGCAGATGAACGGATGTGGCTTTTTCTTTCAAATGTGCATGGCAGTCTCGTAAGGTGCAGGTGAAAGGGAAGACTCTGGGTCATCCCCATCCTTCAGCTTTAGACTGGGGACAGCATCTGTTCACACCAGTTTCTCATGTGAGGCCATGGAGGTAAAAACTCTCCCTAGCAGGTTTAATCAAATCTTCAAAGTCTATGTTCCGTGTTCCAAGAGGAATGCAGTGACACAGTGTACAGCCCAAGGAGAGCTGTGTTCCGCACCAGTCACGCAAGGACATGCCCGTGCTTTAGGGTAACACAGAGATGACTGTACAGTATTTTATATTCCAGCTGCACAGCCTCATCACACAGGCCTCCATATGCACCCTCATGGGGCGTGCCCACCCCGCCATATCCTAGGATAGCCCTGAGCTTTCTAGACCCATAGTCTTCTATATCGCCTTCTTTCCATGAGGAGCATGTTTATTGGCCCATTCAGTGACATGCTTGTGACAGCATTGACTGGACACTCAGATACCAGAGACCAAATTCTTTGGAAGGAATTACCTTTGAAGTTTTACTTAAACAAAAACGGATATTAAATGCATAATTGCTTTTTAGAATATGTTTGGCTCAGTTTAAACACACACAGGCTCGCACGTACACACATGCATGCGCGCGTGCTCACACTCGCGTGCGCACACACACAGAGCAATCCTTTCCTAAGTTATCTGCTTCACTGTGCTTCTGAGGGCATCTTTTATATTTCAGCTACTTGGGCTACTGTATCTCTGAAATAAAGTTGATGTCGTGGGGGCAGGGCAGGAACAGAGACCAACTTCTTTAGTCTCTTCTGTTTTCTTGGGTTTAAAGTCTTTAAATAATGAGATTCTCTTTTAAAGATTAATGAGAATCTCATTAATTACTTTGACAGTCAGAGGTGTCTTAAGACCTTTTCGTGGGCTAGGATCTCAAAGGGGCCTGTTCCATATGATATACCAAGCAGGTTCCTCCCCACTGAAGGAGGGACTTCATATCTACCACTAGGATGGGTCCTTATTGATCTCTCCGGGTTTGTAACACAGCAGGGGAAGGAGATTTTCACCACTGAGAATTTCAAATCCTAGTTCTGTTACACTGACTTGGAGCACAAAGGATTGTCTATACTCCATCTAACATCTCCAGACCTGCTCTGTGAAAACATGGCAACAGCTGGCTGCCTGTGGTTACTGCACCCTTGAACTGTATTACTCCAGGTTGAGATATGATATAAATTCAAAACAAACACCAGATTTTGATATTTGAGTTGAAAGGGGGAATGCAGAATGATCTCATCACTGATGTTCCTATTATTTACAAGCTCAGCTTATACGTTTTGAGTATACTGGGCTCATAAACTATATCATCAAAATTAATATCACTTTTTTCTTTTTGTTAAAAATTTACAATTATTTATTTGTGTGTGAGTGTGCGTGAGAAGTCGCAGAACAGCTTGTGGGTTTTGTGCTCATGGGAGTTGGTTCTCTCCTTCTACTACATAGATCCCTGGGATTAAACTTGGGTCGTAGTGTTTGGCAGCAAGCACCTTAACCTCCTGAGCCATCTTGATGTTCCTCACTTGCTTCTTTTACCATTTGAATGAGACTACCAGAAGATTAAGACTCTACACATAGCCCACATTTGGGAACCTTATCTTTCTACTGGACTGTGTTCCTAGAAGGTTGTTTCTTAGCCTTGCTGTGTCCTCTAATTTTGACCAGTTACAAAGCTAGTTTTTTTTTAACCTACAGACTGTGTCCTTCACCCATCTAATATATTAAAACTGTTTAGAATCTAAGAAGACACAAAACCAGTAATAGTCAAGACATAAAGCCCATCTTTACATTCATATTGAGCTAAGAGGTAGTGGGCAGACTTAGACTGGGCAATGCCAGACAGTGGGTGGCTGCGGCTGTTAAACACACATCAGCTCACTCCTGGAAGGGTACAGGCAATAGTACCCTTATTATTGCTTTTTTGCTAACGCCCCTCGGAAAATGGATGACATCAGTCTCTAATAAGGTATGGCCAGTTATGCTATGCACAGACCTTTAAATCTCAGGGAAAACTCACCCAGTTAAAGATTACAGTGGACTCTTCATATTCAAAGCAAAAAGTAGGCTTTTAACAAAAGTATTGCCTGTGTTTGATAAAACTCTGAGAAGCCTGGAAAAACAGCCGCGAATACGCCGAGTGTGTGAGTTTGAAAAACAAGCCTCCCAGCATCACTAATTTAGCTCAGACCCACTGAGCGGCCCACACGCGCAGCAGCGCCTTTCCCTGGAATTCAGCTAACACAAACAAAACAGCGAAGGGAACCGGGCCATCTCCATGAATAGCACATTGTTTTTTCATATTAGGGAAACTACTTACAACCTAAAATCTTGCCCTAAACAATCAGAATTTAATTCTCAGTGAGCAACTCTAGAGAGTGAACCACAGTCACACAAGGGTTCTTTACAGAAGGAGAAATGTGTCATGAAACATGTATTTTTGTTTTGTCTTGAAACAGGGTCTCAGGTAGCCTAGGCTGACCTTGAATGGACTGGCTACATAGCTAAGGATGCCCTTGGGCTTCTGCTCCTCCTTTTTCCACTCAAGTGCCGAGATGGAAAGTGGGTACTACCACAATCAGTCAGTGTGAGGGATGAAACCCAGAGCTTTGAGCACGCTAGGCAAACACTCCTGAGCCACATCCCAGCCCTATGACAATGTTTCCAACAACAGTAATACTGTGGAGAGCATTAACAGAGTGCACTTAATCCCTTAAGAAAAGGTATATTTAGAAAAGCACATTTCATTTTCTTCAAATTTTTGCTTTCTGTGTTTAAATTTTTTTATTAAGTTTTAGTTTCTCTCTCTCCTCTCTCTCCCTTTCTCTCTCTCTCCCTGTGTGTGTATGTGTGTGTGCATGTGTGTGTGTCTGTCTGTCTGATCACACACTCGCTACAGCATGTATATGGAGGTTGGAAGACAGCTTTGAGATGTTAGCAGACATATTTCTTCCCACCACATGGGTCTTGGGTTTTGAACTCAGGTTTTCATTCTTGGCAGAAGGCTGCTTTACCCACTGAGCCATCTTGCTGGCTCCTCCTCCCCTGTTTCACTGTGCACACAGAAAGGAGAAAGTAGAAATACTTAGGTTCTTGACATATTATAATCCGAATACTAGTTGTTATCAGCGATTCCGTGCGGCTGGAGGGATGGCTCAGTGGTTAAGAGCATGTATTGCTCTTCCAGCGGACCAGAGGTTGTTTCCCAGCACCCACATCAGGTGGCTCCCAACCACCTGTAGCTCCACCTCAAAGGATCTATCTCCTCTGGCCTGCATGGGCACCTGTGCACACATGCACACAACTAAAATATTTCTGTATCCCATTGATATATTATGAGGGTGAAGTAGGATGAAGAAGCTCCGAAGAAGCCATGAGGTTTTTTGTTGGCCAACTCTGGGCTAGCTCTGAGGTTGTAAAATATTAATGCACTAACTGATGCAGACTCCTTGATATGAGCAGTGATGGTTATGAAGTTAATGCGTGTGGGTAAAATAAAAATCAATCATAGTATTCTTTAAACATTTCCCTTCAGGGATATAAAGTTGTTCTCCATGTTACTGATTCTTCCTGTATGTCACTTATCTTTCCTTGGGAGGTAAAAACTATGACCATAAGGAGTAAGCAAGCTGAAAGCAAAGTCCTACATCTGAAGGGTACAACGGTACAATGATGTTGACAGAGTTAATGCTACATTCAGAGCAATTTGTCAAGAAACAACTTCTCATGCTCTGGGTTTGCTGGTGGCAAAACCAGATTAACTTCACTGTTCACAAATGCATGGCAGGCGAGGAGTGACTGTTAGCTGAGGGCTGTGAAAGGAAGGAACACTGGCCTGGACACAAGCAGAACAATTCCAGCAGTTCTGTGTTGATACTTCCAAATTGATCACTGAATTTTTCTAACTAACTAACTAACTAACTAACTAACTAACTAACTAACTAACTANAAWTTTTCTAACTAACTAACTAACTAACTAACTAACTAACTAACTAACTAACTAACTATATGTTTACACACACTTGAAAATTAGATATATTTAAAATTACTACATATATTGCTGTACATATTATTTTAAATATTTACATCTGAATCTCCTGCACCCACAAAATTGAGTGGCGGATAGTTCTCACTGTTTCCTGCCAAGGGCTTCTGCACTAGGAAATTGAGACAAGGAATTCATTCAAGGACTCAATGAATTTTCCATTTCTAGCTGGTCCCTCCTGTATCTGGGAAGTTTTATCCAGATACTTCTTGCTGACTTAGCAATGAAAAGTAATGGCATACTTTTTGGGTATGTTGACTCTGAAGTGAGACATACATACACTTAAAGTTATACTCTACTGTGTCCTCCCTCACTTAACCTTCTGAATCTGTTTCCTCTTCTTTAAATTTGGGGTCACAACAGCACCTACCTCATAGGCTAAGAGGATGAAATAAGTAATTAAGTGTAAAGAAGAATGCTCAAGCAAGCCTTCAGCGAGTCTTGACTATTGATGTTCTGGATGACCATCAACATACATATATAATTTCTTATCCAGAGGCTTGCCATTCCCTTTGGGACAAATGGTATGCCAGAGAGGTCTATGGGACAAACCAACTGTCCTGGCAAAAAGGGAATTTGTAGTCACGGCACCATTCATGGCAAGATCAACATTGAAATAAACTGACTTACAAAATTAACAAAATGTTTGCATCCACGGGTTCTAGGGTGTACAAGAGATTAAACTGAATAATAAAGCCTCATCAAAAAGTTTCTAATTATAATTCAAGACACTTATGGTGAGACAGGTTTAACACTTGTGTGTTAATTTCCTAGTTTGCTGAACTTGGAACATTCCTTTTCAACACTGCCCAATTACACTGCAGGGTTCAGTTTGGATCATTTCAGCAAGGCTTACACTCTTCATCATGCCTTCTTCCCACAGATATATCAGAGAAATGGGAATATCATTAGGTGGGAAGGGAGGAGAGGAATAGTAAGTGATAGGTAAGCTGGATACCACGGATCTACCACCTACAGCCCAGATTAATACTAGTAACCAACTTTCCTCCCTCTGGCCCCAGGGACTCTGTCGCCTGATTCACTGTCATCATAGAAACAGAAGAAACACATCTGTTAAAAATGAGCTTTGGTGGAAAAAATTCAGCTGGCATTCTCTTTTCTTCTCTCTGGTCTTTTTTAAAATAGCACTCTTACGTAAGTTCTCTACTATATATAGTTGAGAACAGGGAGCCATGGCTTGACCTAAAGACGCTTGAGCCATTTAATACCACCCCAGCCCCAAAGGACAGCAGAAGCTGCCGGGACCCCAAACTCTGGCTCTCTTGAGATACAGACAGAGCTGGCCATCAGTCTTTCCCTCTATAGAATTGGCACAAGGTCCAAGTCTGGCCGGCTCATTAAGGGTGTCTGTGGAACCTCTGAGAACACCTGAGAAAGTTCTTTGCTTAGTCAATAATTTGTATCCCCCATCTCATGTCTATTCAAGACTTCTACAAGATCTAGGACATGAACATTTCTGTCTAAGGATTCTAGACATTGCACCATCGCATCCCCAACCAGCTTTCCCAAGCTACACAACGCTCTGGCTATTGCTTGTTTTCTCTACTGGCTGTACTTTCCGTATGGGCAGGATCCGCGTTGCTTTTGTTCACTGATATGTTACGTAAGCTTAACAATGGGTCCAGGAACGGATGGATGAACGAGCATGAAGCAGTGGTCACTACTATCTCCCACATACTTGGCTTGTTAATTTGGAGCACGGATCTACTCTGCTTGCTGTGTGGTTCTGGACCAGTGTTCCTTCTCTACCTAGGTTTTCTCACTTACGGAGCAGGAGAGCAGCGGTCGAATCCGGCTGCCACAGAGAATACAGGGGAGCAGAGCTTGGCACGGAGACACATTCTGTTAGCAGCTGCTGGGGTCTGGTCCTCATTGCCTCATCCTGTTCCCGTCAGAGCCACACAGGTCCCCGATGATTCTCAGCTTCTCTTCTAGATGATAAATCCTGATGTTCTAATGTGGTGTGGGAGACATCATAAATCTATATGTCTCCCACACCACATCCTCCAGGCATCACAGAGTTTCAGCATCCACATCTGGTCACGTGGTTCCCTGACTTCCTTGTCCATGATTGCTAGCTGCTAGGATAAATTCCACATTCTTGACTCTGACCCACAAGGGTTGGTGCCTGGCTGTGGCCTCTTCCCATTGCCTGGTTTTCCTCCTAGTATCACAGCTACTCTGCCATACTCGAGTCTCCCCACATAAACCCTCGCTTTCTCTCCCATTCACTCTCCAGATGCCCATGTAGACCTCACTTCTGGTGCCTCAAGATGTACTCCAAAGTCCCTGCACACATTTCATGTGTCTGCCCCAAAGACACGCCCTATACATCTTCTGTCTTTCTGTAATGATTCCACACATACTGACCTTCAGTAAAATGAGAACAAGGAGGAGGCATTACTAATAGAAACATAAGTGGACATGAGCATTCTTACACATAGAGTATATTTGAGTGTAGCTCTTTCTAGACTTTATTCTGGCCGCCTATAAAAATAAACCATATGAGATTTTTGTTTCATCTTGCTTTTGGTTTTTGAGACAGGGTTTCTTAATGTAGCCTTGGTTGTACTGGAACTCACTCTATAGACCAGGTTAGCCTCGAACTCAAAGAGATCCACCTGCTTCCACCTCCTGAGTGTTGATATTAAAGGCTTGCACTACCACCACCCGGCCCATATGACTTTTTTTTTTAAGGCTAAGAGTTCTGTGGGGAAACTTGAGGTGAATCTTGGTTCATTCATGGAAAACACCAGCAATTTCCCCAGCAGAAAGAAAAAATTACAAGGAGAGATGCTCTCAAATGTAGCCACGCCACTTCTCTGACAGGTTTTTTAGCTGGACATGACTCTCCTCTTTTGAGCTACAGTTCCATCTGATTTCTCCAGATACCTAGACTCCTGCAAACCAATTTTTATAGATTCCCAAAGCCAACTTCACTTTTTTCTGCAAAGCTGAATGGTGAACAACTAACATAACCAAAAACAACTAAGGCAAAAGGAACGGTACTTCCTGCACAAAGCCCTACAATCTGGTGAGGTCAGCATGAAGGCATCCCGTTGTCTAGTACCTACAAAAACCTAAGTGGGAAGCAGAAGTGATAGGCACTTAATATGATTATCTAAAAGCCCACAAAACAGAATAAATCTATTATCATCACTCAAGGCAGAACTTAGTAAGTATTGCAAAATAACCTAAACTTCCAGACCAAACAACAAGTAAGAACTCTCACACATACTACGGGCTTTGGAGTCAAACCCATCCTTCCCCCTACTCACTGTATTTGAGTCCGTCCTTCTTGCCCACCCCTCTTCAGTGAACTTAAAATATGGATGGAGCTTTCCCTATACGAGGCTTAGGCTCTGTGCTGAAAACCTAGCTGTCATTTACAGCGCCGCCTGTGCAAAACTGCGTCAGTTTTCCTGGTCAGAGGCCGGAGAAAGAGTGTGCCCTGTCCTTAGACTATCCATTTCCCCAGCCTTCCTGCCCCTCTTGTTCAGGGGACCGCTCCACTGTCAGCAAAGCTACATTCTTGTGAGAAAGCTGGCACGGACTCCAGAGGCCCCTGTGCTGTGCAGTCCTCTCCTTCTTTGTCCCTAACAGCGAGCTGTCGCCTCATTTTCCAGGAAGCCTTAACAGTACATTTCCAAGAGAACTCAAGTGTCAGGCTGGCTCAGCATTATTTTGTTTGCTGGACAACAGCGACTTGTTAGTTGCTACTGATGCCGACGGTGTGCTTGTCAGATGCGGCGAAGGGAGTCTCATTTCTGAAGCTCTCCCATCAATGGTTTTTGGTAAGTCACTCACTGAAGTGCTTTGCTGAAGTTTTCAATAGAAACCAATTTGTGGTGAGCACAACAAAACAAACCCATAGGAGATTGAACAACGGGCATGTCAGCTTACCAACTGCCTTAATTTTGCCTTTCTTTCATCTTACATATGTAGGTCGCTTCTGATTTAGTGGGAAAAGAGAGAGGTTCTGGATGCAGAGAAAATGAAAGTCAGACCGTGGGTCCACAGTTGCTAAACAAATGCAGGTACAGTTGGCAGGCTTCAGACTTCCGGGAAAGGAAGAGCGAGCCCACTGAGATGGAGGCAGAGGAAGGCACAGTAGGAGAGGGTACATCTGATGTAGGATGGGGGCTGTCTGCCCAGCTGACTCGCTCCATGCCTCAGTGATAAGTGGGCCAGATTCAAGCACTCCGGCAAAATGCTTCTGTTTGCCAGGAGCACAGGGTCTGAGAACCCACAAGAGTCACACATACGTAATGCCCACAACGTTTTGCTGCTCTAGAACCAGACCTAGGATACTTTAGAATATGATGAGAAATTACAATGTAAGTAATTATATATGACAAAAGGGAGTGGTCTTTCCCAGCAGTGGCCTGGGTTTTTTCCAAGCTTTTCAAATCTGCCGGGAATGTAGGGAAATGCCACCTTTAGAGGAACTTCAGGACGGTTTGAGGGGAGGAGGTTCAGACATGTGCTTAGACCCCTTGAGAATCAGGGAACTAAGCTCCTCTTGGCTTAGATTTTGCTGGGCAGCAGGAGTGGAGAGAGAATGTTTGTTCCCTCCCTCCAGGAGCAGAGGACAGCCCTCCCTCCCTTAGGAAGGGAGAGACAAGTGTACCCCACAGTCAGGGTCTGGCAGATGACTTCAGTCTCAGGAACCAGGCAAAGTATGTCCCCTGGCTTTATGGGCAGACACAGCTTTGCCGATTTGTCATCAAATCCTTTGTTTCTTGGTATTCTTCAAGAATGAGGGAGGATCAGGGAATTCATTGCTTTTGTTTTTGTAATCAAACAAGTCCATTGAGCAACAGGTTAGAAGTTGATGCTCTGTATTTTATGACCGGAGATTTCACAGACTGACTAGCGGTGGTAACAAAACAGCATAGAACCCTTTTCCCCCCACCGCGTGGGTGGCATGGGAGTAAGGACAGGGAAGGGGAAGAGAAATGGGCTGGCTTTACATTGGTCATCTCATCCAACTAGTTACATGTCTGAATCTCGGTATTTCCAGATAACGGCTCAAGCTTCTAGGCCGGGTACAGAGCAGCTACTGCCGACAACGCTCCAAGTTATACGTGTAAAGTACGGTGCTGAATTTGGCTGTCCAGAAATTTTAGCTTCCTTTCATTTTCTCTCAGTATTGATAAAATATAAATACAGTTTGGTTTGTCTTAGAAACATTCTCAAGATGTCAGACTTCATAGAAAAATCAATTCAGACTTTTGAAAGCAGCCACTAAGTTTCATCCCGTTCCTTCAATGAATACAGTTTCTACCAGCACTGTCACAATTTGGGGCTGGGACGGTAGCTCACTGGATCTAGTCCTTGCTGTAAAAGCATGAAGACCTCCATCTGGATGCCCAGCACCCAGGTGAAAAGCTGGTAGTAGCAGCGCACACATACCACAGGCTCAACACTGAGAGATGGAGGATTCTGGAAGCTCCCTGGCTCCAGACTCACTGAGAGAGCTTGTCTCTAAAATATCCAGTGGAAAGTGACAGAGGAAGAAACAAGGTCACTCTCTGTCCTCTATGTACCTGCACTGGCCTTCATATAAATATGCAGAGCACACACACACACACATGCAAACACGCACGCACACACACACAAACTGCCACATGCTAATATATTCACTCTTTTCCTTTCCCCTTTAGATTCCACAACTAAGCCAGGCGAGTATTATACAGAATACCTTCTGCAGATGGTGTTGAGACAATGAAGAAAATCTGACCTGGCATCTTTGAGAAGCAGATAGCGAATGCCCCAAGCACCCCACACAAGCCTGAATCTGAAAGCTGGCGCTTACACAATGGGCATGCAGTGGTCTGGAGCCTGTCACAGCTCAGTTCTCCAAGCGGCAGTCTTATCTCTTCCTCCGATGTTATCACTTGCCAAAGAAAGCTCAGACAAAAGTCAACTGTTGCACCCAGTTGGAATGTAACTGTTTTCAGGAATGTCCCAACCGGGTAGGGATCATTTATGTTCAGATGGGAGACTCCCTCTTGGTAAGGATGGAATCAGTGTTTTGCCTGAAGGGGAAAAATTCTCACAGCCTCCAGGAAGAGTTTCCAGTGACTTCTTCCCGGCTCCATTAGCTGCACTTCATGCTCTCCCTGCACATTTGAGGGGCATGAGCATTTGTGTCTGCTTGAACCTACAAACTGATTGCAGAAAGTAGCACAGACAATGTGTGTCTTGAATTGCTGATTTCTTCCTGAAATAAAGAGCTCCAGGCAGCTTTTGATGCCGGTGGAGTTTGAAGGCAAGTCCCCCCAGAAAGCTGAGTCTGCTCTTCGGTTGTGAAAGGCTACCATTTATTAATCATTTGGTATGAAATACGTCTTGCTCATCTAAGACTTTCTACTATTTAAGGCATAGGCTCTAAGTACATTCCAGATTCAAGGTCTAAATTCTATTAGTGTAATTCTAGGTTGAGCAACCAATCATCCCTGACTTCTTGCTTTTGGTGTTTACTCCTCTCCCATGCTGAGTGACTTTACATTTTCTTCCAATTATTTGTGCATCAGGGGTCTATAAAGGAAAGCTGTCGGGAAGCTGATCCCTGCCTGAATTTGTGTGGCACTCTTGCTGGGTTGTAAGGCAGTGCATGATAGCCCCTGTAGCAGCCCTGCTCCTCCAGCTGCTGACAGACCACATCAGTGTGCTTGGTCCTGACAGCTTCACTGCAGTTCTAGAAGCACAGCCGCTGGCTCTGTGCATGGGAATGAGCTCAGAGACTGTGAACTTCCTAGTCTTCACTGTGTCTCAGGGAGGGTGGGGAGACTCTGCTTAGTCCTTGGTCACCCTTCTCAAGAAGTGGACTTGTGTAAGGACTGGTAATTCTAGGAAAGAAATGTCATTTTTGTACTTGAATTTCCAATGTTGTTTTATTTATTCATGTTGAGAAATAAAAACCAGGCAGGGAACTAGGGAGATCGTTCAGTGGTTAAGAGTGTTTGCTACTCTT
The DNA here is from genome assembly GCA_001685095.1 of Ellobius talpinus. Classification (NCBI taxonomy): domain Eukaryota; kingdom Metazoa; phylum Chordata; class Mammalia; order Rodentia; family Cricetidae; genus Ellobius; species Ellobius talpinus. Next base: position 19,631 of record LOJH01007492.1, read on the forward strand.
CCAGAGAACCTGAAGCTCGTTCCCAGCACCCACATACTAGCTCACAACTGCATATAACTCCAGCACCAGAGGAACAGATGCCATGTTCTGGCTCCCATGGGCACTTGTACACATGGCATCCACACATTGCGACAAATCTTTTCTTTTTTAAAGGAAAAATATCAGAAAGAAACTAAGTTCCAGGACTACTAATACGTTTAATTAACAAAACTGAGTTTGATTCTGTGCTTCCCTGTCAGTGTTTTTCAGGATGGTCCTTGTTTTTGTTTTGTTTTGTTTTTGTTTTCAAGACAAAGTTTCACTATGTACCCCTGGCTGGCCTAGAACTTACTATGTAGACCAAGCTGACCTAGAAGCCCCAGAGATCTGCCTGCCTCTGCCCTTTGAACACTAGCACCACATCTAGTTCAGGATATCATCCACTTTTATATAACAGTTCTTCAGAATCTTAGAGCTAGAATTCAGCCGAAATATTCATTTTACTTGCAAAGAAACTGAGTCCAGAGGAGCAAGAGATGACCTTTGGTTGATGCTGCATTTGTTTGACTATGTTAAGATGTGTCGCTGTTTCGCCTTGCCTGCCTAAGGCACCTGATTGGTCTAATAAAAAGCTGAATGGCTATCAGCTTGGCAGAGGATGGATAGGTGGTGCTGATGGACAGAGAGAAAAGGGGGGACAGCTAGCCAGGGGTCAGACAGACATGGAGGACACAAAAAAGTAAGATGAACAGTGCGTAGAGGTAAAGGAACCTTGGGGCAGCACACAGATCCAGAGAAATGGGATAATTTAAGTTAAAAAATTGCTAGAAACAAGCTTAAGCTAATGCTGAGCATTCAAAATTAATAGCTCTCCATGCCATGATTTGGGGGCTAGCGGTCCAAGAAAGCCGGCTAACACACACACACACACACACACACACACACCACCACCACCACCAACAACAACAACAACAACAACAACAACAACAACAAGAAAAATGTTTTTCTGAAAACAAATGAAAGCACTGCTAATTTCCAGTAGGGGTAAGAAATGGATGTATTGGATGCCAGTGGCTCTGCCTTCCTAAGATGGTGCTGCTGAGGTGTAGCTGTGGGAGTCGCAGCCACACTTTGAGAGTCATGACTTTCAGGATGCCCTGGAAATGGATGTGAACTTGCAATAAGAGGACCATCACTGCTTTCACCTGAGCAGGATTATTTAACCGAGTCTAGGTAGGATTCAGTCCCCAGAGTTACTACAGCAAGTCCTTCCGTCTGTTACAGCAGGCTTCTCAGGGGCGAGCTGCCAGATACCCATGAATTGCTCACCAGAATTACCAGTTGTGCAGTAGATCTGTCTTCCTCACATACAAGGTGTCTAAGATACACATGGGGAATCGCAAAATAAAGAAATCAATAAATAAATCCATGTCTTTCTCACATGGGACTCTTGGCTGGTCACATGTTGCCAGTATTGACACTGATTCTTTGTGCATCAAGTTCTTAAGTTTGTAATCATCACAAGATGCCTGAGCGGCTTAAATTACCAAATGGACAGAGCTGGCTCTTAATTACCCAAGCTATAAAAGCAAAGCTGAGAGATTGGCAGGCCAATCGGAGCCTTGACTTCCCTGTATGCGGTGCATTTGTACAATCCCTCCAGTGTGTTCCTGTCCTGGGGCTTGCCTCTAAAGATGCAGACAGTGTGCATTGTGTAGTGGGTAGTGGATGGAACAAAAGTGCAAGCTAATAACGAAATAGACAGAAGATAGTGAATTTTGTTAGTGAGCAGGAAAAGGTGGTCTATGCCAATTATTGTCTAAGGAAGAGATAGCCAGTTTTGACAGGATGTCCTATCAAAATGCAGACCTTTTAATTCCTTGATTGGAACACTCAGTTCACGATGGGGGATTGTTTTGGAGCATGTGTGAGCGTGTGTGTGTGTGTGTGTGTGTGTGTGTGTGTGTATGTGTGCACTAGGAGTCTGATCAAATTCAATATGTAGAACAGTCCCAACAAGTGCTCTTCTGAGCTATGGTCCCAGCTGTATGGTGTATTTTAAGAGTTCATGTTACGGTATTAGTGTGTAAAAAAGCAACTGTGTTCTGTGCCAAACTATGAGAGATGCTGCCTCATTCACTTAGGCCACACTAAGCAGAAATTTCTGGAGTATCCGAGATTTTCATGAATAACTAAAAAGGGCATTTGTCAATGGTACAAAATCTGGCAAAAGGCTCACTGAACACAGAGTGCTCCCAAGCCCCTTGAAACACTATGTTTCCCAAGCCCCTTGAAACAATACTTAAAACCACATCTCTCTTGTGTTTCCTGGGTCACGACCAACCAAACTCTTCATATTATGAGATCCTTAACGTTATCAAAAAGCTTTCTTTGAAAGGATTTTTGTGATTTTGAGGTTCTCTAAACTCAGTACCACCTGTCTCCCAGGACATCAAACCAGATGAAGTTATAGAAAAGATGGGAGGCGTCAGAAAGGACGAGGAGGCCCACACTTCATTGTCAAAGCATCCAGTGGCTTTGCTCATGAGATAGACAGGGAACATTTTCACCAGTTTTTACTCTCTTTATGGAAGCGGAAACTCCCGTTGTCATGGTCCCATGACACTGAGCATAGCAGCGGAATATTCATGTCTCTCCTGTCTCTCTCTGCTCTGGGTCCTCTCCAGCTGTGACCTCTGCACAAGATCTCCACCCCTGAGACACAACCCTTCTATCACCTCAGGCAATTGGCCTCGCTCCACCCAGCTCTGACCGTCAACCAAACTTCTCTGTGATTGGCTCTCAGTTCTCTCCTGAAGCTTCTGTACCCCAAGCTGAAGACTTTCTAGATAGTCATTTCCTTCTGCTCCCGGGTCTGCTTCTCCCAACTAGGCCCCAGACAATATCTTACTCATCCAGGTATGCGTTAATCACACAGTGCACTGGACTTATGCTCGCTAGTCAATCAAAGATGCTGCATTTTTTTTCTTTTGCTTGCTTTGTAAAGCCCTGGAAAAATCTGAGTATGTCACACTGTAATGTTTCATGATTTGGAATTCATCCTTACCTGTTAAGCAATTGGCAGGGAAGAGGTGCTGTGGCTTGTCACAGTCTAATTTCCTGTTGCACAACTTTATTTTTCCATGTTATATATATGTATCTAGTAAGTCTTAGATACCATGAGTGAAAAATATTAGCAGAACTCATAGACTGCTGCTCACCGAGGGCATATGGATTTTGAAAGACAGGAATTTGGACTGAGAAACTCTTGGGACTGCTCTGAAAACATCAGATTCTTTAACATCTGCAGGCTCATTTTCTCCTTTAAGCACCCACATACCTATTTAACAGGATAAACAAAGATTTCACAGGGCTGTTGGAAGAACTGATAGAGTGTACATCATACAGAAGTTAGCAGTATTATTAATATCTAAGGAATAAATAGAGCAAAATTCATGAGTGGAGAAAACTTAGTCAAGTGCAATCTGTTTCTAGACCTAGTCAATCGCGATGCTTAAGTATTTAATCTCAGTTTAAACACAACAAAACGAAGTAAAGATAAACTCTTTGTCCCAGTTCTGTGATTTGCACAGCCTCACACACTGCTTCATGGTGGGTAATCATTCATGGCATGCTTTGTGTGGCAGAAGCATCCTTTTGCACGGAAGGGAAGAGTACCACACTCTCCACTCATCTGTGAAAACAGACATGACCATTCCTTGCTGTCCTTCATAAGGCTTCTTGGAAGATAGGCTAAACAGCTGTAATGCCTTTTGAGGCAATACGAAAGAACCAAGCTTTGGCAAGGTGTGGTAAGTTTGGCAGGGAAGTGTAATTTCCGTAATATTGTTTGCAGCCCAGGAAGTGGCTCAGGTGGCTTGGCATGGGTAAAGTGCTGCCAGGGTTTTCTGCCTGGGCTTGCTACTCTTGGATGACTTCATTTGACTGAATTCCTCACTCTGCTTGCCCTAAAGAAGCCTCTGCACTCAATTAGTCCTCCCTCCCCCAAATACCTCATGTGATCCAAAAAGCCTAATATGGAAGGCCTCAAATTCATGTGATGAACCTTGCTGCCTATTAAAATAGCAAATGCATTTCCTAAAGCCAACACCCCTACACCATGGCCAGGACTTCCCTGCAGAACCATTATGTGGAATAAGGGCATGGTGTGAGCAGAATATTGCCAGGTATCTCAAGTCTGTTCATCCTAAATTCTAACAGCTATCTGACTGAGATCAAGGGAAGTCTAATATAAATTTTACACACTTAAAAAAATCAGGATTCCCTACCCCCAAACTAAACAATGAAGAGAAACTCTTAGCAGGTAGTTTTATGAACCCCTGCTTTTATGAAATGGTTTTAGTTTTACAAAGCAAATTTTTTCCTGTGACGTTAACTTAGAGATGGTCCTCATTTCCTGACCACGTCACATTTCTAGTATTTCTAAAGAGACTGTCTCCTGAAGTATAAGGTAGCATGAACATTCTAGTGGGTTTGCAGATCAGTCTCGTAGTGATATTTTATGATCCACTAATTGGCAAACCTTTCTGCATTTAAAAATCCCTTTTTGGCAAAACCATCATAACCATGTTTTCAGGCTATTAGGCTAGGTGGCACGGCGATGCTTCCCCAGCCTATGTGTGCTGTGGTACACACTCAGCCACACATCTGTAGGATCACCTGTCATCATGAGGGGTGGGGGAAATAGGCACTTGGGGGTCTGGAGAAGCTATGAATTCTAATACAGTTTTACTGATTATGCACGAGCTTATAATTTGAGCAAGAATGTGGTGCTCACTCAAGTCTGGGATTCATATTAATTACTCTGAGACTAGAAAATCAAATCCCACAGAATCATCAACTTGCTAAATGTTTTCACCACAAACTCCATGAGAGCATGGGGGGTTGGAAGGAGATCAGAAGGGAACTGGCTGGAACACCCTCATAGTCCCCTCTATCTCTCTCTTTTTATTCGAAGAGAAGCAAAGGCCCAGAGGCCACATGGAGAGTCTGGATGTGACTGTGGCTATGGAGGACTTAGACAGGACCTACAGCCTGTCAGCAGAGGACCGGGCTGGGATGGAACCTTTTCTGCAGCTAGTTCAGAAAATGGCATGTAGGCTGTAGGCTATTGCCACATGTTTAAACCTTCCTGCAGTCTTAGCTTGAGACATACAGACCAAGATGCAGATCCCTGGGAACCCGAGGAAAATACCAGGTGTGTTCTCACCATGCCAGAAAGTGACCCCAGATGTTCAGACTCTGTGTTTTCTTTTTTAAAAGGCTCCACCCTTTCAACAGATTGCTGAGAGCTAGTAAGTCACCAGTACCTTCCTAATTTGTAATTTTGGTTCAATGCCGCTACCAGTGAAAGTGAAATTATTTTTCTCTAAATGAACACTGAAGAAGGGATGCTGTATCTAAAATCACCCCGAAAACGCAGGGAATGAAAGGAAGGATGGACAGACATGTGCCACTTTAAAGTGAGAAGATCCTCACAGCACAGTCAACTGTGGGCCCGGACTTTGATTCAAGATATACTTTATCCTGCTCTTCGTTAATTCCTCAAATGACTGGCAATATAGAAGTCTCATTCTATGGATGCTATTTAATGACTTTGTTTACTTAACACACAGTAAACCAATAAAGTTTGAACTCCACAGGATATGAAGCCATTCACTGTCTGTTTACTTTTGAAATGTCTCCTAACTCCAGATTGAAGAAGGATGCTGCAGTAAAATCAAAAGCAAGAGCCACACTTACATTGGGCAAATATTTTAAAACACCAAAGCGAATCTTGTTCTCTTTTATGTTCAGATTTGTATTTGATTTAGTGAGTAGACAAAATTAAAATACAGAATTGAACAAAACTCATAAAGGAAAAATGAGTTCCAGGATAGGTTGTAGAAGCCACATCCAACTTAACCTGGGAGCTCAGACATTAAAGAAAAGCACAGGCTAGATACAGTGGCTAGGCAGGGGCACTACTCAGTGGCCAATATTTTACTCAATACCATTGGCTGTTCCATTTCTTTCTCAGCTGTCCCAGGGCAGGTGACCAAGTTACAGAAAGTGCCACCAGGTGGTCTCCTCCATAACCTAACCAATTCTTTCTTTAGATACTTAGTATTTACCCATCAAAGACTCCCTGAACTTGTAATGGATGCTCTTGATTTGACTTAGCCAGCTTTGACATATGAGCTGAAACTTCTGGAAAACTCTGCCATCATCCTTGGTGCACATTTTCAAGTGGTAACGTCACCAAACCTCTTGGAGGATGCCTAGAGACTGGGAAAGCAAACACAGCTTGGGAGAATCATTATTTAATTTTTAATAATCTGTATAGCACCTCTAAAGGACAGCTCCCCAACCCAGCATCCCCACTGGGAAGTGGCAAAGGTCCTAGTGTTTTTAAGTGGATGAGAACTTGGCCTTCACGTACAGAACTGGATGGTGAACATCTCCAACTTTATCTACTTCTGATGAGTTTAAATTTAGAAAAATCATTTTTAAGGAACTACTTTATTTTTAAGTTACGAGTATGTGTGTCTCTGTGTGAATGTATGCCACGTGAGTACAGATGCCCAAGGCCATTGGATGCCCTGGGAGCTCAAGATACAGGCAGATGTGAGCCATCCAATGTAGGTGCTAGGAACTCACTCAGGTCTTCTGCAAAGGTAGCCAGCGTGCACTTGTAAATGCTGAGCCCCTTAAAAATCTTTTAATACAAAATAATAAATACTTTTTAAAATTGAGTCATCATGGCATTTATTTTGTGCCCCTAGGCAAAGAATAAGCTGTAGCAAAGGCCTGGAAACTTCACACATCAAGTAGTTTCACAGAGCACGAACCGCACACTATTGGACAGTTCTGGAAAAGGCAGAAGATGAACTGACATTAAATGGTATAACTCTCTATGTTTGCAAACTGACAGCGTCTGCTGGCTGTATATAAAGAAGGGCCAAGGAATGCATGGGTTTGAATCACTGCCTTGTTATCCCTGGATGATTTTTCTGCCCTTCAAAGAGATATACAAATTTTTATATGCCACTCTCTCTTGCAAATAAATACTTCCCTTTGTAAAATCAAAGTCCAAGTCCTTACACACCATCTCTGAGTATCTTGTAGTCACTTTCCTGGATGGATTTATAGTTTCTGGTGTGGACAGTATGTTCTCAGGAACATTCTATGTTACATAACAGAGTGTATGGTGTGTGAGAAGGACAGTGTACATGTGGATTCATTTTGTCTTGAAACAGGAACCAAAATTAATCTTTTGTAAAGTCCACATGCCACCTTCCATACAAATGCATCCATTTTTAGTTATGAAGACAAGTAGAAAATGAGGCTTTACCAAGAAAAGCCACAATTTGTTTTCTAGCTCCAGTTTTAAAGCAATTCATTTGTGGTTTGACTGGAATATGCTTTCCTTCAGTATTTGGTCACTGGTCAGATTTTGTGATTATCGGCCAGCTTAGTCACATAAGTGAGGCTGGCTTTACTCAGTCTTCCAACTCAGAGCTAATGTTCTTTGGGTACAAATCATGCTTTTTCCCAAGGACTTAATTTATTTTATTTATTTATTTATTTATCTATTTATTTATTTATCTAGTTTTTTGAGACAAGGTTTCTCTGTGTAGCTTTGGAGCCTGTCCTGGAACTAGCTCT
>LOJH01007493.1:16007-30927 GCA_001685095.1 Ellobius talpinus
TATATATATATATATATATATATATATATATATATATACACACACACACATATAACCCATATTCTTTTAAAAACCTTATTTTAATCCAAATTCTTATTAAACATTTCTATTTGAGTGAGTTTTTTTAGTTTTTTGTTTTCTTTTTCTTTCTTTCCCTTTTTTGTTTTTTTGTTTTGTTTTTTTTTATTGTTTTGTTTTGTCTCTTAACATTTTTACAAAAGCTGCTGCAACCTACATATCTTTGGGATTGACCTGATGGAGACAATGCAGGAAAGAAGAAATAAAAGATACATTTACAGAAGAGTTAGATTAAGGTAGACCATGAGCTCTGGTGGAGATGCATAGACCTTTTCTCCCTGGCTCTGATCCAATATATCAATGAGATAGTAGATACTTGATAGCTTCTGTTTGAGTACAAGTATTTAAAAATGTCTTTCTACTGTTTCTTTCAGAAAACAAAATTAATAAAAGCAATTCATTAATCCAATTCACTATGTATGAAATTAGAAATAATATCATGAGCTTTTCAAACATTGCATGTAGTAGTAATTTAATCTAGTAGGAAATTAAATTTATTTAACCAAACGACCAAAGTTAGCATACTGCGTGATGAAATTAATAAAGTAATTCTAGTTTGTTAATAATATAGTTACCAATTATACTTTATTTGTTATTTTATGAAGGTTTCAGATTAAACTATTAAATCTTTGTCATTCAAATTTTAAAATTTGTTTCAGTTTTACATGAGAAGAAAAAATTTATACTACAAACACATATAAAATACATTTTTCAAATGAAAAGGTCTTAAACTCAATATAATTTCAGTATAATTTTCGTGTTTGAAACCATGCTATGGTTGAATTAGGAATGCTAATCAAGGATATTCTATACGGAGAAATAAGTAACTATAGGAATAGACATCTGATATCACAACTCGAAGTAAAAAATTGTACACTATACCATTTTTACAAAGCATAAAATATTTGTATTAAATATTATTTACTTACATTTTATAAATATACAAAGTAATGTTTCATTATGATCTTTTCATACATACTTTTATTATTCTTGGCTTTCCTTATTTATTTAAATCTTGAATCCCTCTTTCACCTTCCCTTTCTACTGGCTCCATCCTCCAATCAGATGCATTCATGCCATGTTTGTGTCACTGTTTATATTTCCCATATGTGTACATATGTATATATATTTATACATACATATGTACACACACATATGAAAATCTATTAGCTATTATCTAACATCAGCACTTGCAAGGGAGAACATGGCACTTGTCATTCTGAATCAGACTTTTTGACTTCTGTATGTGACAATGATTTCTAGTTTCATTCAATTTCCTAAAGATCATTTCTCTTAAAAAATGAATAAAATAGTGCAGTCTTTCCACACCCTAAAAGAACCTGGTGTATCAGCAACCAATAAAGCTCTTCCTGCCTCCACCTGGAGGGGCCAGTGGGAGGGCTCTAGCACCCTGAGGTACATCACAGGCTCCACCCCCTCCCACTAAAGCCCCAAAGACCTGACAGCAGCCTCCCCACAGCCACAAACATACCCTGTCCCATCAGCAGCCATCAGAGGCAAGGCTCTGACTGTACCTGGAGAAGACACCACCTAAGGCATAGGCCCCACTTGGGCAAATTGAAAGAAGAGGAAACCCTGAAGGACAAGTCCTACCTGCACCATTAGATGAAGAGATGGGTAGATGGCAGTGTTAAAATACATTCAACAACAGAAAGAGCAATGTGGCACCACCAGAAACATGTGGTTCTACAACACAAACAAGAGCTAAACAACCCAATGCAGATGAAGCAGAAGAAAACAATTTTAAAAATAACTTTATGAAGATAAGAGAGGTCCTTAAAAAGGAAATGAAAAATTCCCTTAAAGAAGTGGATGAAAAGCCAAAAAAATGAAAGTAATCACCAAATCCCTTAAAGAAAAACAAAACACACACATACACACAAACAGTCAAAAAGATGAAAGAAACAATTCAAAGCATCCAGGAAATCTGTGGCAACAGGAAAATACTAAATCTAAGTAAAATATGGATAGAAGAAAAAGTTCAGCTGAAAGGCACACAAAAAGTCAACAAGTGCATAGAAGAAAACTTTCCCAACTTAAAGTAGGATATGTCTATGAAAATACAAGAAGCTTACAGAACATCAAATATAATGGATCAGAAAAAGAGTTTCCTTGCCATATAATAATCAAAAGCCTAAACATACATAATAAAAGATATAATATTAAGAACATCAAGGAAAAAGGCATAGTAACATATAAAGGCATCCCTATTGAAACTATACCTAACTTCTCAATAAAAATTCCGATAAGCAGTAGACCCTAGATAAACATTCTGCAGAAACTCAGAGACCACAGACACTAGTTCAAACTATTACACCTAGCAAAGCTTTCAATCACCATGGACAAAGAAAAAAGATATTCCATGACAAAATCAGATTTAAACAATATCTATCCACAAATGCAACCCTACTAAACATACTGGAAGGAAAGCTCCAACCCAATGAAGTGAACTACACCAATAAAAACACAGGCAATAGATAATCTCAAACCATCAAACCCCAAGAAAGAAAACACACACACACACACAATATCACCAACACCAACATAAACAAAAGTATCTGGAACTAGCACTCTTAATATCAATTTTCTCAATTAACCTATAAAAACACACATGCTAACAGAAGGGATGCACAAACAGGATCCATCTTTGTTCTACATACATGATACATATCTCAACTTCAAAGACAGACATTATCTCAGAGTAAAGGGTTAGGAAAAGATTTTCCAATCATATGGACCTAAGAAACCAGCTGGTGTAGCTATCATCAAATCTAAGAAAATAGACTTCATTCTAAAAATAATCAAAAGTGATGAAGAAGAACATTTCATATCAATCACAGGATAAATCCATCAAGATGAAGTCTAAATTGTGAATACCTATGCCCCAAATACAACAGAACCCACATTTGTAAAAAAAAATCTAAAGCTTAAATCACACATCAAACTATACTAATAGTAAGAAGCTACAACACTCAACTCCTACCACTGGACAAGTCTGCAAGACTGAAACTTAACAGAAAAATAAATGGATGTTATGACTCAAATGGGTTTAACAGACATATATAGAACATTCCAATCACAAAAAACAAATATGGTCTTCTCAGTACCTCAGTGAACCCTCTCTAAAATCGACCACATATTTAGGAACAAAGCCAGCCTCATCAGTTACAAAATAATATAATAGCCTGTATCTTATTCGATTACCATGGCCTAAAGATATATGTCAATAGCAGCCGTAGCTGCAGAGAGCCTCCAAATCATGGAAATTGAACAATGCTCAACTGAAATACCACTGGGTCAAGGAAAAATAAATAAAGTAAATAATGAATTCCAAGAATTCAATGAAAATGAATGCACAGCATATCCAAACTTATGGAACACTTTGAAAACAATTTTAAGAGGAGAAATCTCACACTAGTGACTTACCAGCACAACAGAAAGCTATAGAACAGCAAAAAAAGAAACTCGCCCAGGAGGAGTAGATAAAAAGAAATAATTGAATTGAGGGCTGAAACCAATAAAATAGAAGTAAAATAATGCAAAGAATCAATGGGAAAATAATTGGTTCTTTGAGAAAATCAACAACACAGACAAACCTAGGAGGAGGAGAAGAGGGAGAGGGACTGGTATTGGTATTTAAAATAAGAAATGACTGTTTCAAAAAACTGATAAGGATAATAATGAGAATAACAATAAATGAATAAGTTAATATCCAAAGCTTTAAACTAAAAGAAAATAAAACATGATTTCTCTTACTTTCTTCAGTGGATTTGGACCAGAGAAAGCACTAGTTACCAACAACAGGAAGCAGCCCAATCAGAGAACTTGGCTGTGAGTTTATTATTATTTATTACTGGTTTTGGAGACAGGTTTCTCCGTGTAGCCCTGTCAATGTAAATATTTACTTGTCAAACAATTTTAACTTGTATGGGTCAACAATTCAGTGGTTGTGGGATTTTCCTAATTATTCAAATTTAAACTATTGTTTCTCAGTTAGCCAAAAGTGTTATAAAATGAAATTAAAGACTTTGGTTAACAGGAGATTATTGTAAAGATAGGGACAGAATGGACTTTACAGTGAGGTCAAGGTAAAGTTGAGATTTTATGTGAGATAACGTGAAAAAATACAACAAAAGATATGCGTTAAAAATTACCCATATGTGAAATACTAAATATTTTTAGAATTAGAATAAAATAATAGTTAACAGTCACTGTAAATGGTAGAGGAGTTTATAGAGAGATTAGTCAGTAAGAAAAAATTATAACTAGTAGAAATAAGTGAACACATTATCTTTAAGTAACTAAAAGAAAATATGATTGTTTAACCATAAGGAAATAACACATGCCTTGATTTATTATTATGTTTATTAACTTGATTTGATAGTCATAAAATATACATCTATTTTCAAATACTATATTGTACATTGTAAGTATATGTAAGTATTGTGTGGCAATTGGAAACAAATGGGTAAAAAGGAAGATATAAAAAATTCCTAAGTGATTTCTATTGATCATGCTTTCTTTCCTTGACATTCTCCTGAATGTAATTGAAACTAACCTTTATTGAGTATTTATATTTTAATTCACTTTAACATAGAAGTATTGACTATTATCTCTTTTAATTCTTATAAACTTGCCTTTATTGATTTATTCATTTTCTGAATGAGTGTGCTATAGTCAAATAAAAAGAAGTTTAATTTAGTTTTGTATATATAATGATTGGCAGAACATGTCTCATAATAATAATCCAAAAAGAATTTGTGGAAAGCAGAAATGATTCAGAAGGTATCCCCCCAGATAGAATTGAGTTAGAAGAAAATGGTCTATCTTCTTCGAGGACTGATAGAGGCTATAATAAGAGATTCTACAGGAACTAGGAAAGGAATTTGATTAGTCTTTGGAGCATGGTGAAGGAAGTGGACCTACAGTTTCCAGTTGAAATTTATGTTTTACAATTTCTTAGATTTACAGGTTTGGGCATCCGCTTTTACCACCATAGTTCTCCTAACCCACAATGTATATATTAGGGTCTATAAGAAGAAGACACTGATTCATATATAGAATTTATTAATCAAAGTGATAAGGGATACCCAATTTCATTAACTATCAATGGCTCAATTATTCCCATTTTATCGTTTAAACTTTATCACTTATTGTACTGATTTATATATTTGTTTAGGGTGGGTTTAAAAGAAACTATATGGGACTGGATGTGTCTCAAAAGTAAAGATCATGTGTCACTCTTATAAAGGACCCAGGTTCATTTTCCATCACCTTTATCTAGTGACAGTTAACTGCCTTTAATCAAGTTTCTAGGGTAGAGCTTACTGTTATGACCTATGATGGCTCTGTATATGTCTGGTCCACATATGTACACCAAAGTATATTCACTTACATGAAATAATTCATATATATGCACACATATATAATTTATAATAATTTTTATAAATTATAATCATACTAGGTTTCCCCTCATACAGCTCCTTCCAGATCCTCTAAGTCTCCCAACCACCAAACTCCATGTCCTTTCTTCTTTCTCTTTTTATAAAATTAATGAAATAAGCATATAAACAAAACAATGATTTAAAGAAGAAACGGTACAACACAAACACACACAAACAAAACCAATATAAACACAATGTCAGAAATCATAATATATAAGCAAAATCATAATATATCAGCGAAAAATATTAAGACAATAAAGATACCCAGGCAAAGTGCTAAAAGACAGAAAATCCACAAAAATAGCATTGAGTTCATTTTATGTTTGACATGAAACTGACACTTCATTATGGGTGATATACCCAATAAGACCCCATAAGAGATGACTATTTTTCCTTATAAAATAGAACTTAGATATGTTTCTCTCTATGTATATATAAATACCCAACTTCCTCTTTTGCAGTTTTAAAATGGAAACCACCCCTCACTAAGATTACTGAAACTGAATTGTTCCTGTATGAAAGAGTTCTTCATGTTGACATTGAAAATGTAGTATCTGCTCCTTCTAATAGCCTTTGTATCCATATAATTCCTAAAATCTGCATTATCATCTTTAGTAAGTTTCCCATGTGTAAAAGATTACACGAAAATGGATGGCATCAAGGAAAACATCAGTTTTGTTAAAAAAAAATAGTGATACTCTATAAATTAATAGTCTGTAAATGTTGTCCAGTTCCAGTAACTGAAATCAAGAGCATTTTTGTTATTTCAAAAAGTTTAAACTTCCTTTAGTATTCATGGAGTAGTGTATTTGTAACCATGACTTGCGCTCTTATTGCTAGGTCGCTTATTTATATAAAGTCTAGTATACACTTCAAATATTGGAAACTTAACGACTATTTTGTACTTAGAAAGTTTTAAGAAAATATCATATTTCTGTTATTTATCTACTTATTTGCTTGCTTGTTTGCTTGTTGATTTTGCATACAATCCACAGTTTCCCTCCTTCCACTTCTCCAATTCTCTCCCCCAACTCTTTTTTACCTCCTGTCCCATCCCCTCTTCCTCCATCTCCATTCAGAAGGGGAAAAGACTTCCACGGGAGTCAACAATATATGGCATATCAAATTGAGGCAGGACAAGCTCCTCCCCCTTGCATCAAGGCTGGATAAGACATCCCACCATAGTGAACATGTTCAAAAGAGCCAGTTCAAGCATCAGGAACAGGTTCTGGTCCCGATACTAGAGGCCACCAAAAAGATCAAGGTACCCAACTGTATTACCCAGATGCAGAAGGTCTAGGTCGGTCCAATGCCTGATCCTTAGCTGTCATTCCAGTGTCCCTGACCTCCCACCAGCCCAGGCCAGCTATATCTGGGGATTATCTTGACTCCATTTTTTTCATACAATCCTTCCTCCCTCTCTTCAACTGGACTCCCAAAGCTTCGTCCAGTGCTTGTCTGTTGATCTGTGCATCTGCTTCCATCAGTTACTGGATGAAGGCTCTGTGATGAGTATTAGGGTAGTTGTCAATCTTATTACAGTCACCCCCTTCACTATTGTTTAGAGTCTTAGCTGGGATAATCCTTGCGGGTTCCTAGGAGTTTTCCTGTGCCAATTTTCTTCCTATCCCAATAATGGCTCCCTCTATCAAGATATCTCTTTCAATCCTCTCCCCCTCCGTCCTGACCCTAACTCGACCATCCTGATCCCTCATGTTCCCAACCTCCCCTCCCCTCCCATCTACTCCCCTTTGTCTCCAGTTTACTCAGGATACCTCATCTATTTCCTGTCCACAGGGAGATCCATACGTCCTTTGTAGGGTCCTCATTTTTTAAAGTGAGAACAGCCCAATGTGAAATCAATTCCACACTCTCTTCCATTAACTTACCTAGATGTCTAAGGCAGAGAAGAAAAGAATGCATTGAAAGGCTATTTACTCTTCTTCATGAAAATACTGTAAGGCTATGTACTTTGACTCTAACTTTGTTTTAGAAATTAAAAAAAGCTGGTCTAACTCTATCTAGTAAGAAGAACAAGAGTTCCCTAAATTTTCCATAATCAGTCTAATAGAGGAGCCATTGTGGCATTGTATCCTTAAGATTCTACCACTTCAAAAGGCAGAGGAAGGAGGATCAGGTGTCAAACACCAGCCTTGACAAAATGAGGTCCTGTCTCAAAACACTAGACAAAACAAAAAACATAGGAGCTAAATGTTATGTGTTCTGTTTTTACATCTATGGTCAGAAAGTTAAAGAAGCTGTTACATAGCTTTAGTGACCATTTCCTTCATATTTAAAATAGAAATAATATAATAATAAAATTGAAATTCAGTATAATATTAAGAAATAAAATTCATCCATAAAAATCTTCCTAAAACTGAAGAATTAAAAAACCTTTAATCCATAAACACAGTAGAGAAGCAAATGCATTTCCTAAGAATGAAATAAAATGAGAAAAATTTATTGTAATGGTTATTTGGCCAGATGACATTTCAATAAAAATGAAAAGTGCTGTCCAATATACAATTTCCAGTAATTGTTCTCCTTCTTATTGTCAGCTTAATCAAATGCAGTATGTATATGGAAGATTAAAAATCATCAAATCATTTACAAAAGCTATTTTCAGAAAGTTGATGATATATTTTTATTAATGCTCATTTATAGCTATCTGTATTCAGCTTCCCAGATGGATTCTGCCTGTGGCACTACCTCTATCATGTGATTAAGTGGATGAAAATGTACTTAAAATATTAGTTTTATGTAAATGAATTGATTGTTTACTTTTCAAAATTTAATCATTTTACTGTATTTTTAGTGTTATCCAAATATAGAGCTTACTGTTTGTGAAATGTGAAAATAGAAAAAAAATAAGCTAATGTATATTCAAAACAAAATATCTGAATTTAAACATTTTAAAATGTTACAGTATAAGAATTCGTTATTAGAGAAAACACATGAGGGCAATATAGGATAGTGTTAAAACCTGGAATCATAACAACACTAAATTGAATAACTTCCTAGCATATGTTGTGTTTGTACAGAATTAAGGTGAAATATTAATGTCTGTTTTAGTCTACTTTTTCACATAGATAAAAGTTTGATGCATTCAATGAAGCAAAATACTTCATAGAAAATAGAAATGATATGTGCCTGAATTTATGGACTTTTCTGTCAGTTTGTATATCTTTATAAATTTTAATATATGTTTTCAGGACTAGATCAAGGCTGGTAGAATTAAGGAAAATAGCAGGAAAACCCAATATGCAGGTCAAAACCACTCTAGCAATTACATTTGTATTGTGAATTGATTCAGCCCACTACAATATTCACCATTAGTGATTGTTAGTTACATTTAATGTAAAGTAAAATAAGTAAAACTTGCAATTCAATTATTGTAATAAGTATAAACCCATTGATGCTTTTATCAAATACTATCATTGCAAAAAGTATACTAGTAAGGTTGATTCTTGACTTTTAGAAAAACCTTAGAACTGTATTAGAATGAATAATATATTTTAAATCTATCTTATTAATATATTGCTTATTAATATTTTTAATTACTAATTTAATCTTTTATTATTTAATCTAAGCAATAGTTTAGCAAACATCCTAAAGAACTGTATCAAAATGTAGTCTGCCTGACTTGGAGGAGGCTCAGTATGGAAATGTTATCGCTGCACAGACATGGAGATTAAATTAGTATCCTAGCAAAACCAAAATTTGCAAGCCTGGGGGGAATAGTTGCATTTCTTTTTTTATTTAAACAAAAAAGTATTGATTTGGCCTTAAAAATAGTCTCTGTGTTTCTTTTAGCCTGTGGCAGTCTAGCAAAGCAGCAGAGTATAGAAGAGGAAAGCGTCTGGAAACAAAGGAGACTGAGGATAAACTGGGATCATTCAAATACACTCTTCTGGGGGCCTCTAGAGGATTGTGTTCGACTGCCCTTGCTGTGGTGAATACTCAACAGCCCCACCTTAGAGAGGAAAGATTTATTTAGGCTTATGGTTTATTTATTCTGAAGCTAAATTCTGAGTAACTATGGTAAGGAACACATATTTAGGCTGCTTTACATACAAGGTTCCAATTTGACAACTGCTTCAGAAAGTACTTGTATCAAGAGAATAAAGAAAGGGAGAAATCAAACCATAATTTCAAAACTTTGATGAAAACTTCAGATAAGTGGATTAGCCAAAGTGGAGAGATGTTGTCATAGTCTTGAGGTGCTGTCTTATATTATCTCTTGACATGGATTGCCTGAATCTAGTGGTGTTTTGTACAACTGAAAGGATTTACTTACCATCACAAGGAAAATAGGTCATTTACTGAGATGGGTTAAAAAAAAGAGATAGTGAGGTGTCTAATAATGGTGCAGGATAACTAGGTTCTGGACTTGCAACAATCCATTCAGTTGCATCTTGGTGTTCTAATTCTTTGTAAATACATTTCTTTCTGGAAATCTTTTTTTATTTCCTCAGTAAACATGTGCTGTAAAGCTAAAAATCAAACAAATATAAACAAACAAGCAAAAAAGCCAAGTCAGTTACGGCTTGGTGTTACCCGCATCCCAGTTTAGCCTCAGAATGAATGGGTACCCAACCCTGTTTAAAAGGTGTTCAGCCAAGAATGAAAGACAGCAACTTTTGCTTGTCTCTCTATGCATGCATAGAAATACACACATATTTGAAAATTCCACACACATGTACCAAAATTATACATGTGAATATATACATGCTATACTTTTTTATTGATTAAATATTTTGTTTTGTCCATTTAAGAAAACTGGTATAAACTGACAAATTACTTTCTTTAGAGTATATTTATGGGTTTTATTGCAATATTTTTGTATGTTTCATAATCATAATCTTCTTCATTACAAATCTCTTATCTCCACTCCTCCTATGCATGGTCCATTTTCATATCTCAAATGGCTCCCCTACCTATTTCACTAATATATTTTACAAATCTAAAATATTGTCACAAAAGAAAAATGTAGAATACTTGCTTTCCTGGCTCTAGGTTGTTTGTCTTAACATAGTTTCCTGTTCTGCCTATATTCTTTAAATCACAGGGTGATCTTATGGATTAATAATATTCTATTGTCATTTTAATGAGGGTTGTATTTAATCCAAAGATCTCCTCTATAATATTACCATTTCCATATCAACCTTTTCTGGTTCACAATAATAAAATGTTGTCATAATTAGCTTCATCTGTCAGGTTTATAGGACCTAGAGTCACCTGGAAAGAGGGAAGTTCCTTAGGTTATATTGGCCAGTAGAAATCTTTGGGGACTTTGAGTTAAGTGACTGTCATAATGAGAGTATCCAGCTACTACATCAGAACGATCCCACCTAAGGTTGGTAGATCTGGGCTAGAAATATGACCTGTAATGAGCCAGGAATTGAACAGTAACTAGCATTTTTTTATGGTTTCTGTTTTAGCAACTGCTTGAAATTCTGCCTTGACTTCCATCTGTAATTGTCTGTGATATACAATTATAATCTGAAATAATGCCTTTCTTTCCTTCAGTGGGTTTTGAACATGATGTTTATTACAACCACATAAAGCAACTAGGACAGATTTCTTTCCATCTACAGTACCTCATTTATTCCTTTTCTTTAGTGTTTATGTTGGTTAATTTTTGTCATCTTGACTTAAGAGAAAATCATCTGTCCAAAGGAATCTTCAACTCACAATATTTCTATCACTTTGCATATAGGTAGGGCTGTGGGTACATTTTTTTGCTTGATGATTAATGTGCAAAGTCTGCCTACTAGAAGAAGCCACCTATAGAGAGGATGTATGTCCCTACAAAGTTCATCCTCTTCAGAATGAGGCTTGCAGACACATCAAATACCCGTTTCCAAAGAGATTTTAAATTTAGTCAAGTGGAAACTATAGAATATTACCATTCCTGTTTCTTTATGTTGGATGTGTTTTCTGTCTTTGTGCTCATGTAAGCTGAATCTTTCAGTCCATATGTTCCTCAATTTGGTACCTTTATCATTTTGGAAGTCTAGGATATTGTGATCATTCCTCCTTGCTTTTTCAATAATATCTGAATACAATTCTTAAAAAAATGTCTTTAATTCTGGACATTCTTTTTTCTGACTTTTATAGTTTATTGGTGACACATTTTATTAAGCTCTCTTTTTGATGTATTGAGCTTTCCATTTCTAATCAATTTCTGTTTTCAAAGAAAAATTTAGGCACAGTGCTGAAATCCAGTCTAAAGAGAGAGGATGGTGGCAACCAGGATCTCTTCCTGATTGTTTCATTCACTTAGGACCCTATCAAGCATGAACCCCAGTGAGGGAAGGAATAATCTATGGAAATTAAGTGATCTACCAGATCTAGGCTTGTAGTGTCCCAATCTGATCAGTAGTGAGTCACTTACAGCAATGAGGCAGGACAGTGTGCCACACCTCACCAACCATGATTTTGTAACTTTGGAACCTATTCAGAATCTACAAGAAGTTGGATTCACTCCCCACAGCAGTCACAGGGGCTACCCACTAGTTTTGTATCTAACCTTTGCTTTTTCCATGGCTGCTTGTATTGGTCATTTCCCACCCAGAATAAATCCAGGCTCTAATGAATGGATAACATGTACCTAAAATTTCGTTTTTTGTACTGTTCACCAGGATAAATAACACCAGAAAATGTTATTAAGTGGTGAGAATAAGTGAACCGTACAACATGCATAGGACCAAATTTTCTGTGGGTAAAATGTCAGGCTTCAAAAGGAAGTCCTCAGAAATCCTTATAATAAGTATTTCTGTTCTGTATACCTTCTGGTCAACACTATGACACTTTTCATTACTCTAGTCTTGTTTCCAAAACAAGACAATCATGAGGACTTAGACTCTATCTAAGTCATGTTAAGCTTTTGAAATGCATAACAGTGAAGGAGAATCTGGGCATGATGGTGCATATATGTAAGCCCAAATATTGGGAGAGGAGAAGGGTAAGTTTGAAACAAATTATGTTACATTGTGAATAAAAGTCTCAGTATAAATATGTATTGATGTATGCATGCATGTATGGAGTTTTTTTTTCAATTCATTAAAAAGTAAGAAAAATGTAAAAAGCGCTGTTATATGATTATGAATATTTGATTCAGAGAAAAACTATTTTTCTTTAATATTCTGTATTTCTCTTTTATTCTAATAGTTGTTTAATATTCTGTTTAACATTTTCATTTCAAGGAAATTAGATATCAAATATTTAATTCATATTATAATTCTACCTCCATCCTTTGGCATAAAAATTGAGCTGAATAGCAATAAAATCATCCTGAAGGTATAACAAAATTATTTTTGCAAAATAATCTTTAGAGCTTTTTAATTAAGATTGCCACTGAATGGAAACATTTCCTCTCAAATAGAGAGAGGAGGTTCCTAATACTGGGGAATTAAGTAAATCACAAGAATCAGGAGGGTCCTTAAATTTACAAAATTCAACAGGTCCTTCCAAATGATATATCCTTGATTTTCAACTATATTTTTAGAAGAATTGATATTTGTTTGGGAAATTCTGCACTTGGTAGAAGAACTAGTCTGCATGTAACTGAGGACACTCTAGAGCTATAGAGATGCAGTTTTGAGATTAACTAGCAATTTGGGGGGTTTCAATGCTATAGCTGCCATATGTTTAGATGAATAGATATTTGTTCATAACAACTCAGGAAACGAAATATCTCATGTGAAATAAAAATTAAATTAGTGAAAATAAAATTAAAAAAACATAAAGAATCAATTTTGTATCATCACGTTAAGTATGAGAAATGAGCATGATGTTTGAGTGCATTCAGACTTACTAGTGACTAAAGAGGCAGTCATCCACAAGGCTTAGGCATAAATATGAATTTAAATTCAGAATCATATATCTACATTCAGATCTCATGTATGAAAGATTTGGAGATGTCAAAAAAATCTGGTGGTAAGAAGTAGTGAATTTTAAAAAAAATGAAGGAAGTTATAGAAAAATCCAACGCCAGAATAGGCTTCCAGGGAGCCTGCACTTTTCCTTCTGCTAAGAAATTGGCAAACTAAACTATAAACATTGCCTCCTATTAATTATAAGCAATCAAAGACAGTTTTAACTTGATTTTAATACCATGCAATTTACTGCTAAGTTACAATTGTATATACTGATCTAGTTATAGTCAGATAATTTATCATTTCTTCCAATAAATGTGGATTATTGAATAACCATTATATTTCATTTTTTCAAAGGTATTTTAAATACTTTACTCCTGGTGAAGTTTTTTTCTCCTGGGAATCTTCTATCTTCATGAAGAAAATGAAAAAAAAAAAGACAAATTATTCTGTGGTCATTCCTCTAAAAGTACCTGAGAGCATCTCTCCTTACTTTACCCCTTGACTTCTAAATAGAAAAACATGCTTTTGTGTATATATATATATACACAATCAAAATTTTATATATATATATATATAAAATTTTACATTCCATTTACAGTTATCCCTGCCACCCCTCCTCCCACCCCACTTTGCATCTTCCCCCCAGCCCACTCCTCATGCACTCCTTCTAACAGTTAAGGCCTCTCTTAGGGAGTAGCAAAGCCTGGCAGATTAAGTTGAGGCAGTACCAAATTTATAGCCCCTGCATTAAAGCTGAGCATGGCATCCCACCATAGGGAATGGGCTACAAAAATCTCACTTATGCATTGGGCATTGATCCTGAGCCCACTTACAGGGGCCCTTCAGATAGACCAAGCTACACAGCTGTCTCTCACATTCTTTTCTAACTTGAGATATTATAAGGTAGACAGTACAAACAAATGCCAAATAGTTTAGATTTAAATAAAAATTTAATCTAGGCTATCTCTGTTAATTCCCAAAAAACAAGTCACCTTCATTAAATTGAGATCAGCTTTGTTCAATAGAAATTTTTTATTAACAAATCTTTTTCTAATACAGATATGATTTGCATTCTTTATTGTGAATAGTAGCTAGCTTAAAATTAATATCAGTTGTCCAAAATCCACTCCAATATTCAGATGTATTTCTGGAGGTCATTGTAATTAGTATAAAGATAACATTCACAGAATATTTTCTTTTTCCTTGCATGTGGATCAATGCAGGTAATATTCTGTCTAATATTTTGGCAGAATTGAATCAAGAAGCTGACATTTTGCCTATTTTCATAAATGCCAGTAACAAAATATTGGCAATGACCTCCAAATAATCCATACATAGTAAATTCTAGTGTGTTTTACAATCCTAGAATTCTAATTTCTCTCCTCCAGGGGGCATAGTTATGAAGTCAGAAAAAATCACTACTTGTTCTTATTTAGAAACCAGTGTGGCACCATGTTGCAGAATCTGTATATCCTTGAGTGTAAATCACCTCTA
>LOJH01007494.1:11791-25950 GCA_001685095.1 Ellobius talpinus
GAGAGAGAGAGAGAGAGAGAGAGTCACATGGTCTCTGGGGGGTACCCTTGGAGGGCTGGAGTGTCACAGTGAATGATCAGGGTCCTGACGTCCCGGGTAGCCTGCTTCAGGCTCCCAGAGGTGAAATTGGGTTTTGGCCATCAGAGAGCACCCAATAACCTGAAGGGGCCTCTGTGCCTGCAAAGTACCAGCTAGAACAGGGCAAAGAGCGTGAAAGTGTGCAGGGAGGCAGGGAGGCAGGGAAGACTTCCGGCCTAGGAGCCCCCATCTGCCTCAGTCTGCTTTCCAAGGTGGGATGCTCGGTGCAACTCCTTCCACTCCCCCAGCCCCACTGAGGTCTCTGAATGACCCAGGTGGCCCTGTGACAGTTGGCTTTGGTGAGGCCTGGCAGCAGGTGGGAGGAGGGAGGGGGTGTCAATGAAAAGCATATAAAAATCCAGAAATGTGCATATAAAATCTCGCCCTTGGTGTATTGCCTAAGTCAGTAAGCAGAAAGCACCTTCTTCCTGGAGAAGGATCAAGTCCTCAAAAGGTAGGAAATGTCAAAGTGTCTCTTCATTGTCATTAAAAAAAAACCCAACAAACAAACCCTCCCCAGACCAAAGCCACCCTGATCAAAATACCCCCAGTCCATGAATTGCTGTAAACAAACCCAGATGCAAGATCAATGCTTCTCAGTGGCAGTCGTAGCTGATGACAGTCACCCGCAGCATTGTCCTCAGGGTGAGGCCTAGCGGGGAGCAGGCACGGGGCAGGGCAGGGCCTCCTGGGGCTGCAGACCTGGGTGGCTGGGCCTCAGGAAGATCTGGCCTGTTTGGCGTGACCTGGGAGGCCAGAAGCTCCTCTTCTGCCTCCTGAACCATTAGCTGAAAGTCTCTTGGAGTTTTTGAAATTGTCTCCCAGGACAAAACTAGTCTCCTGTCTGCTGGCGGCAGTTGGAATGGACTTCCTCGGAGCCTATTTGGGCTGGCAGCCTGTCTCTCTGCCCCTTGTGCCTAGGGCTGGGCCGTTAGTGACGCTCCAAGACACAGCTAAGGCCAGGCAAGGAGGGTGGCCCATCTCTTCCCTTCATATTAATTATCCTGGAAATGTTTCCTGGCTCCGGCCAGCTCAACCTTCCCAGAAGGAGCTGGAGAGAAAATGCTTTTGGCTTCCAATGGGACAGACC
The DNA here is from genome assembly GCA_001685095.1 of Ellobius talpinus. NCBI lineage: Eukaryota > Metazoa > Chordata > Mammalia > Rodentia > Cricetidae > Ellobius > Ellobius talpinus. The sequence continues at coordinate 12,960 of LOJH01007494.1, forward strand.
GTGTGGCTCTCCCAAGCCCTTTTCTTTTCTCCCCTAAGAACCATCATCACTCTTCTTATGAGAATCCTCTTGGAACAAACGGTCCTTGCCTGTCCCGCCCCCTCCCAGATCTAGGTGCGTGTTCCTCCCTTTCCCTTTTCCTTCCTTTGACTTGCATGGGTTCTTGGTGACATCTTGTTGGCTGGAGTGCTGCTTGGTGCTTCCTGTTGCCTTGTGGCCTCCTGACAGGTGGCTGACCCTGCAGTGGACAGTGCAGCAGAGGGACCGACGTAGGGGGCTTAGGGGGCGGCGTGGAGGAAGAGGTGAGCCGAGGCAGGCGAACGTCAAACCTCCACAGACTGGATCTGGTTCATCTGGGCCCGCATCACCTGGATACTGTTCAGGATTTTTTTCTGGTGGCCAGCTAGGGTGACCCCAACCCGGAGAATGTCCCTTTGGGAGAGATGGACACAGTTAGGAAAACGTATGTGTTCCAGATGCCTTAAGTTCCCCAGGCCCTTTTGTGCTGAGGGATAGGGAAAGGATGTGGGGATGGGCAATGGGTATCAAGGCTGGAATAAGAGACTCTGGGGCCAGATCAGCTGATGCAGAGGCAGGAGGTCCATTTTCCTTGAAGCGTGGATGGACTTGTATTGGCCATGTACCCACTTCCTTGGTTCTCCTTCACTAAACCCTGGTTTGCAGATGAAAACTCTTCCCAGACTTTTGGGAGGCACCAGGCGGATCTGGATGTGTATGACTCCTTAGACCCTGCTTCCTCTGCTGGGTCAATGCCTACTCACTCTCCCTTGCTCCCCATCTGGCTGGTGGTGTGGAGGGGTGGGGAGTGGGTGTCAACAGCAATGGGCAGAGGCCGCTAGGCACTTACTCCATCATCATCTGAGATACAACGTCAAAAGAGGTGAAGCCGGCGTTGGCGAAGCTCTCCTTGTACTGGCCCATCTTGATGGCTTCCAGCCACTCATCCACCGTGTTAAAACTGGTGTAGTCAGGGATCGTTCGGTCCAGCAGTGGCAGGTTGATGCTGGGGGAGGGGCAGGGGACAGGGGATGGTCAGGGCACATACTTATAGCCGGGTGGAGGATAGGAATGCGTGTGGTACCTGGGTGGGTATCCCTGTGTAAACATAGGTGAGTGTGTGTAGGTGTTTATGCAGAATATGGACATGAGTTAGAACTTGTATAAGGGTGTATCTATGAGTGCCGGAGAAACCTGGGAAGCTGGGGAAGGCTCTGGGAATCCCCAATTATAGGAGGGCCTTTGGTTGGACAATGGTGCCAGCTAGTCCCTGCTTCTTCCCCTAGAGCTAGTCTTCATTTTTCTCTGACCTTGGTACATGCTTCCAGCATATGGACCACACTATCAGATCCACCATATGTGCTAATGGGGACAGCCTCAGGGTGGGCAAGGCGTGCTCAGCTCTCATGAGGGGAAGGGCTCAGGGGCTTCATCTAGAGCAACAGTTCTCAACCTAGGGATTGTGACCCCTTTGGGTTTAACAGCCCTTTCACAGGGGTCACCTAAGATCATCGGAAAACACAGATATTGACGTTATAATTCATAACAGTAGCAAAATTATAGTTATGAGTAGCAATGAAAATAATCCGGTTGGGGGGCTTACCACACGAGGAACTGTATTAAAGGGTCGCAGCATTAAGGAGGTTGAGAACCCCCTGCTCTAGAGAGAAGAGTGACTGACACAGGGTCAGGGTCAGGGTCAGGGGCAACAGGTGTAAGTTAGCACAAAGACCTCATGGCCACAGACGGACATTGACTCAGGAATCTAGGTTTGTCTGACCTTGTTGGAGGGGTTCTTGGTTGCACACTCTCCCCTTAAACCCTGTGGGACTGACGGTCCCTATTAGTGGGACCAGCAGCTATGTGACCCATGAAAGTCATATGACCTGTATGATAGCTGTCCTTGGGTTCCAGAGAGTAAGACTGAGCAGGGTCAGCAGCCTCATGACCTTGTAATAGCCACCTCTGGAAGGCAATAATGAGGCAAGCCTAATGGAGCATATCCTGGCACCGCAGAAAGGAAGTCCCAGGGTCCCTGAATCCTGTCCTGGGGCTGAGCTGGTATTTCCACCCTGGGAACATGTATGTGGTGGGTATGGTCTTCTGAAGGGGGGCATGTGTGCACTGGTGGCTATGTAGCTGTGAGTGTGTGAGTATGTGACCAAGCATGAGTGCTTGTGCCTAGCTCTGTACATGCAGGACTTTGCACAAGTGTGTGTGTGTGTGTGTGTGCATTTGTACCTGTTCCAATGAGGGCACAAATGCACAATGGGTGTGGAGACGAAGAAAGAATAGTTAGAGGAATCTGTGCTGAACACAGCCAGTCACCACTGAGACTCCAGACGGTAGGCAGTGCTTCCTAAATGCTGTCCTCTCTGATCCTGCTTTACAAGGGTCTTCCTCCACCACCCAAGACTGTCACTGGGTGGGGCCCAGATAGCACCCAGAGGAGATGGGTGGGGCTAAAGTGAATCACACCCAGAAGCAAGGGCTTGGAGACAAGGGTGGGACCAGGGCAGCCATACCCAGAGGAAAGGGGCGCCATGGCTTTGAGGCTGTTGGGGTTTCGGATCATCTTGTCCAGCGTGTTGACAATCTGGCCAAACTTGGGCCGATGGTTGCGGTCCTTCTGCCAGCAGTCCAGCATGAGCTGGTGCAGGGCGCTCGGGCAGTCCATGGGCGGAGGTAGCCGGTAGTCCTGTTCGATGGCGTTGATCACCTGGGAAATCGCAGAGGCAGAGTGGGGCTGGGTGGTTGGGGTGAGGACTTTAGCCCCCTGCCACGAACATTTATCCCTGGAGCATTGCAGAGCCATGGGGACTCCTTGAGCTCCTAAGACTGCCTTGGGTTCCACCATGAGTTCCACCATCCATTGCCTGTCTGTCTTCTGTGCCAAGTCCTGGCCCCTCTCTCTGCCAACCTTGGAAACCCAGAAACCTCAGGTAGCCTGTTCCCAAGACCTATCAGGGCGACTTTCCTGCACTGGGCTGTCCCAGCTCTTCATGTTCACCATCTGTGAGCCCCCTCCTGGCTCTGATGGCTGTGGAAATCCCTGCTGGCCTCATTCGACTCTAGGGTAGCCATATCCTTAATCTGAGTGCTCACAGAGATCCGAATAGAAAGCTGGGCTCTGAGCTGGCCGGTGACCTTAGAGCCAATAGTGGCCCCTCTATCAGAGACAGGAGGTCAAACATGGCTTCAATCCGCTCTACCACCATAAAGATAAGATTCTTCTAATGGAACTTGACCACGGCTTAATGGATTTCCCCTTCAAGGAGCCCCATCTTTTCAGGGTATTTGTGTGAATGAAAATCCCTGGGGAGACTTCAGACTCCTCCCCTGAAGCCTGCTACAGTGTGGATCTCAATGTTACTCAAAAACCTATGTGCTGGAGGTTTGGTCCTCAGCTTGGGGACCTACGTGAGGGTGGTAACTCTTTTAGGGGATGGGGCCCAGCAGGAGGAAGGTAAACCACTGGAGGCATGCCCTGAGAGGGGGACACTGGGATGCTGGTCCCTTCTTCTCCATTCTCCTTCCTTCCTGTTGCTATGAAACAAGCAGCTTCTCTTACATCTTCACTGTCACGTACGGTCCTCAAAGAGATGGGCCAACTAGATAGACCGAAACGGTGAGCTCAAACAAACCTTTCTTCCTTTTAAGGTGATCATTTCAGGCAGCTCGTTATGACAGACAGCTGACCCATACAAAGCCTCACTACCCTTTCTGACCAAGCTTCCTCTCCAGGCTCCCGACCCTGCTTCTCATCCTGGCCTCTACACCTTTGCGAGAGCCATTCTTCCCACCGCAGTCCCTCGCTCTCCGAGGGCTACTGGTTCTGTGGAGACTTCTTGGGTGACCTTGTCCTGACTGTCCTGGCCTCCACACCTACAAGGCTTGACACTTGTGTTCTACACTTTGGCACCTGACCATAACAATCCCTGATGCTTGCAGCTGGTTCTCTGAAAAATCATCTCGGGGTCAATGAGATGGCCTAGCAGGTAAAGGCACTTGCTACCAAGAACTCAGAACCTGCATGGTGGAAGCAGAGAACTGATTCCCACAGATTGTTCTCTGGTTTTTACACATGTACCATGGCACTTTAGCAAGCACACACACACACACACACACACACACACACACACACACAAGGCAGCATGGCTTTTTGGGCCTGGCGGCTCCCACATGCTGAGGATTTGCCTATTGGTGGTTAAGCAGGTGGACCTCCCTTGTTCCCTTTGACAGTTCAAGTTCATCTGCCTGGGAGCCAAGCCTTCAACCTCAAGGAAATCAGCCCAAGGCCAGGAGTCCCTGGTCTTGCCCTCCTCAATCTGGGAAAACCCTGCCCACATCCCTGAGACTTACGTCCTGGTTGGTCATATCCCAGTAGGGCCGCTCCCCGTAAGACATCACCTCCCACATGACAATGCCATAGCTCCATACATCACTGGCTGAGGTGAATTTCCGGTACTGAATGGCTTCTGGTGCTGTCCAGCGGATGGGGATCTTCCCACCCTGGGGAACAGAGAGAAGAGATTGATGGGGGGGATGGTGACCTGTCTGACCTCTTCCCTCAATACTCCCTACACTGTGTTCTTTCAGAGCCCAGGAAAAATCTCATTGTTTCCCAAACTCCTCAGTTTTTTTCAATCACAGGACATTCGTACATGATGTTTCCTCTGCTGGAAATGCATGGAAAGGCACCCAGTCCTTCACTCTCTTCTGTTCGCCATCTCCCTGCTTCAGCAGCCCAGGAGACCCAAGAGCCCAGGAGGTTTTCTGTGTGTCCCTTCCTGTCTCTAGGGCCCAGTGAAGGCTTGGCCTTGGATACACACAGCTCGGAGAGGTGGCTATGCCCAAGGACCCTTGTTGTCCTCTTACCAGAGCGCTGGTATAGGTGGGGTCAGAGGTGTCATCCTCCAGGAAGCGTGAGAGCCCGAAGTCAGACACCTTGCAAACCAGGTTGCTGTTGACGAGGATATTGCGTGCGGCAAGGTCACGGTGCACATAGTTCATGTCTGCTAGGTACTTCATGCCAGCTGCGATGCCCCGCAGCATGCCCACCAGCTGGATGACTGTGAACTGCCCATCATTTTGCTGTGGGGAAGGCAGAAAATAGAGTCGATGGAAGAGCAAGTGTCAGAGCTCTGGAACTGCTCACAATGGCAGCTGTCTGCCACCTCTGTACACACCACGGGAAAGACTCAGATACCCAGGAACCTCAGCGTGGCCTAGGAGAGGCCAACTTGAGAATGGTAGAGAGAACACTAGCCTTGGAGTAAGCGTGCACAGATTTACCCTGACCCTGCAAGCTTAGACACATGACCTACTCTCTGAGTCTAACTGCTCACCTGTTAAACAGGGCAGAAGTGACACACATCCCTTAGGGCTGCTCTGACTTAAACAGGAAGCTGGTGCTGGGACCAACTTTATCAACATTTGCTGAGTGACAGCTGGCTCAGTGGCACACTCCTGACATCCAGGCCAGCGCTCTCTTGTCTTGATGGCTGACTGTGCTGTCCCGAGGGCATTCATCTGTTGGCCTTTTGCTTTGATTTGTCTCCTTTATCCTGTGTAACTTGGGAAAGCTACAAGGTCTGGGGAACACCCTGGATGGGTATCAACAGCCCTGGCTATGGTCTAGGCTCTCCCTTTGGCCCTCTGACCCTGGGCAAATGCTTCTTCTCTCTGAACTCTATTCTGCTGTGTCATGAGAATGCTTCTTGAGCATGGACAGGCAGGCACCTCAGGTGGTACAACCCTGAGGGAATGCCTGGGCTTCCCATGGAACCACATTAAGAAGGACTCTTAGATTGCTTCTGAGTGAGAGGAAGCTCTGGGATTGATTAACAGTGCCTGTCAGGATAAGACAACGAAAGGTGGTGACCAGTAAGCTGCTCCTGGCCTAGCGCTTTCTCGAAATCCAATGAAGTTATGCCCAGCAGCCTTTTACTACCCTGCTCACACCCCTGGGCTCTCCATACCCGGAGGAAGGAATCCAGTGAGCCGTTCTCCATGAACTCAGTGATGATCATGACAGGTGTGCTCTTGGTGACAACCCCCTCCAGGTGGATGACATTGGGGTGGTCGAACTGGCCCATGATGGATGCCTCACTTAGGAAGTCCCGGCGCTGCTTCTCCGTGTAGCCCGACTTGAGGGTTTTGATGGCTACAAAGATCTCTCTCTTGCCTGGCAGCTTCAGATGGCCACTGCAGACCTCACCAAACTCCCCTGGGATAGGCACATTGAGACAGGCATAGTGTCATGTGAGAAGTGTTACCTCTCTGTTGCCTGCCACTCCCACTGTAGGTGCGTTATGACCTCATTCTAGCAAACACAGGATCCCGTTTTGAATGTAGGACCTAGAACAGGCCCGACCATCTTTGGGAAAGTGGGTCCTTCACGGCTGCCCTGAGGTATCGGGATGAGGACATGGAGAGATTTGGGGAGCTGGGACAAGACCATGGTGGAATGTGGAAAGGACAGAGCTAGGCTCCAGATTGTTTAACCTCCAACTTGCTGTGCCTCATGCCAGCCTCAGTTTCCCCTCTATGCATATTATGGTTTTATAGGATGACCTCTGAGGGTCCTTTTTACTTGGAAATTCTGAACCTTTAGGACGGTCCTCTGTGGTCCTTGATCTTCAACTTATCATCAATTTCAGGGTTACACTCAATCGCCCACCCATGGCCAAAGCCATGGTACCTTGAGGCATTTGCTACCTACCTGCTCCGATCACCTGCTCAATCTTGACACAGGAGATGTCAATTTCCTTGGCAAACTCCCGCACTGCCTCATTAGGGTCTTCATAGGTGAAAGGGTCAATATAGATCTTCATGCCTGGGGTCACTGGGGGACAAGACCAGGCTGGGTTACATGGGCAGGCTCCAGAGGTGCACACATGGAAAAATGGCAGGCAGTGCACCCCAGGAGAAGGATGCTCCTATATGGCCCCCTTCTGAATTCACCTGACCCCATCTAGGTCTCACTGAGTTGATGGGCAGCAAGTAGAAAGGTGGGGGCGGAGATGGAGATCAGGAAAGTGACAAATAGGTTCTAGTCTTGTTCTAAGACCACAGATCACTAATAGCTTTCCGGAGCAGCTAAAAGACTTTGGGATTGACTAGTGATGTCTGGTTTTGATAACAGCATAGAATAAAAGGCTGGCTAGGTTTGCGGTCCTGTGATACAGAATCCAGGTGCAAGGGCAAGAAAGAGGAAGTTGTAAATGAAAAGAGGGCTTGGAAGATGGCTCAGTCAGTGATGAGCCTACCACTCAAGCACAAGGACCTGAGTTCAGAACTCTGGTACTCATGTTAAAGCCAGAGCAGGAGTATGACCATGAAATCCCAGCATTGGGGTTTGGGGCACATGGATGGAGGTGGGTGAATCCCTGAAGCTCAGTAGCAGCTAACTTAGTCAAACTGATGAGCTTCAGGTTCGGTGAGACTCTGTCCCCGCAATTAAGGTAGGAAACTTGACCCTAACCTTAGCACTCACAAACATGCATACATCTACACGAACAAGCACACATGTTCATATTAACAAGTACACCACAATACACAAACATGCACATTCACGTGCGCACGCACATACACACTTGCAGCCAGGTCCATGAGCCTGTGGGTGCCTCACTCACCACATCTTGAGAATCCTACACTCCTGTATCCTCACTAGCTGAGGCTCAAGACTTTCTGGATCCCTGGATTCCTTGGTGAGCAGCCTGAAGCCAGATCCAGGACACACTCATTTCATTCCTGAACTGCTGTCAATGTTTACGTGTGGATTCAGAGAGAGAATCTGAACAGTCTGGACAGCAAAGTCCCCTTCTGACCCGCGATGAGTCACTGAACTGCTGTGACAGGAGGTGTGATCAGTCTGTCTTCCCTTTCTGACTTGGTATCCTGACACACAGGCCTTCTGGGCTCCCAGCTCCCCACTCTTTCTCCTCCGTGCTGGAAGCTGTGTTACTGCGGGCAGCTGTTCTAGGACTCAGAAGCTGGAGCCCCTGGGTCCTCCCCATAGGCCACCAACCCAGCTCAGCTGTGTGACCCTAGAACCACATGATGACTGTTCTCTGCTTCTACTTCAGACAGCCCTTGAATCTGGGAGTCCAGGCCCTTCTGCTTGTGTGACCAGTAAAGTTTTATTGGAACTCAGACATGCTCATTGATTTTATACCAGGGATGCAGGGTGGAGCACTAGAAGAGACCCATAAAAATGAAACAGCTCAGCATATGGCCAGCCCTAGCTCTAATACATCAGCTATGTTTGTGACTGTGTGTGTGTGTTTGTGTGGTGCATGCACGTTCATGTGTGCATATGTGTTCTAACCTGGCCCTTTCAGTCAGGGGTTACAAACTGAGTCTATGAGCCTTTTGGCAGCCCCTGGATAGGTTTTTAGATGCCCAAAGACCCTCAGGAATAAAGTATAATTATTACTGACTTGTTTTTTGAATTAAAATATTAATTCATGATTTGGCAAGATGACTCACTCAGTGGGTAAAACTGCTTGCTGCATGAGTGTGACAACCAGTTTAATTTCTGGAAACGATGTTAAGAAAGTAAAAACAAAAAGCCAGACATGGTGGTAAACACCACTAATTCCAGTGCTCCCCAAGAGAGACAGGCGGTAGAGAAAAGGGAATAGTCTGGAAGTTTGTGGAGTCTGCAGCATGGCGGGAGCAACATGAGAGGTCCTGCCTCAGTGAGGTGGGAGGATAGAGCTGACGCCAAAAACTCGCCCTCTGATCTCCACACGTATATATGTGCACATCAATGCTTAAACATAGTCATCCATATACAGATCATAATAACAAATAAAAACTGAAGGATAGAACTGAGCCACATTGTTTTAAAAAAGAAATGTATGAAGTCCAAAATTACGGTAATAAATATGACAAAAAGTAAAATATCTTGAAAAATCCATCACTGAGTATACATGTCTAGATTTTTCAGCTGCAGAATGTTATAAATGGGGATAGGGAGATGGCTCAGTGGGTACAAGTGCTGGGTCCAGCAGCATCTATAATCCCAGCACTTCTATAAGGAGATGGCAGGAAGGGACAGGAAGGGACAGGAAACTCCCTGGAAGCTCAGGGGTTAACTAGTGTGGAGCATGCCGTGGAAAAACAAGAGATTGCTTCAAAGTAAAAAACAAAGCCCAACATCTAAGGTTATTCTCCATCCTCTATACATACACTGTGCCAAGTGTGTGCCTGCATTTACACACATCACACACACATACACTGTTTTTAAATAAGAAACTTATGGGACTGGAGAGATGGCTCAGCAGTTGCGGGTGCACACTGCTCTTGCAGGGGACCAGAGTTTGGTTTCTAGCACCCATGTTGGGTAGCTCATAACCATTCATATCTCCAGCTCCAGGGAATCTGGTGCCCTCTTCTGGCCTCCACAAGCACCTGCACTCATGGGCACATACCCCAACGCATATGCACACACACACAGTGATCTTCTGGCCATATGCTACAAAACTTTCAGTAGAGCTGTATAGGAGCCCAAGATTTCACAAAGACAATAAGAAGCACCAGCCAAGACTGAGGGCCTGGGAGGAGAGCTGGGCACAGGCTCTCGTCTCATTGCTCTCTCCCTGGCACATGTCTCAGAACTCTGCACACAATAGATGCTCCAAGTCTGGAGAGCGGAGGATCCAGGCGACAAAGATGAATTATAGTAGCAGCAGCTGTCACTCGCTGAGCCTTTATCCGAGCCTGACACTGTGCCAGGCTCTTTGCATGTATTTTCTTATCTCCCCCTCATCCTCTCAGGAGCTGGGGGACAGAACTGCAGCTCCATGAAGTCAAGCACTCAGGCCAAGGCCGTGTATCTCGGGGCTCCCAGGTCTTTCAGATTTGAGCAAAGGTGTTATTCTTTTTATTCTTCTCTTTTAAAAGACACTTATTATTTTTAATTATGTGTAGGTGCATCCAAATATGGCATGTACACATGAGTGCATGTGCCTGCAGATGCCAGAGATATTGTACTCCTTGGAGCTGGAGTTACAGACAGCTGTGAGTCACCTGATGTGGGTACTGGAAACTGAACTCCTGGATGTCTGGAGGAGCAGCAAGTGCTCTTAACTGCTGAGACATCTCTCCAGTCCCAAGGTTGATTCTCTTGTATTTATGGGACTGGGGATTGAACCCAGGGCCTTTTACATGCTCAGCAAATGCTCTACAACAGAGCTATAGATTCCCGGATGGCTCTGTTTTACTAAAAACATTATATTATAGGTGTGTTTTGTGCCTGCATGTAGTTTGTGTACCCCATTTATGCAGTACCAATGGAAGACAGAAGAGGGCGTTGGATCCCTGAAACTGGAGTTACAGTTTGAGCTGCTATGCGGGTACTGCAGAACCTGAGCCCTCTGCAAGGGCAGCCGGTGCTCTTACCAGCTAAGCCACTGCTCCAGCCTCCAGGATAGTTCTTTGTCACGATTTTCACTACTGCTGGCCCTGGCACAAGCTCCCCTAACCTGGCATATGAGACACATCTCCTTCCTTCCAAGTCAGCCTCCTCAGGGCCAGAAGCCCTTTTTCACTCAGACTCAATACCATGGGTCATGGCACCTGGCTTTCAGCTTCTTGAGTTTTAGCATAACTCCTTTCTGACAGGCCAGCTGGGCAGGGAGGGCAGGAATGAGGTCACTCCAGGAGCAAAGGAGACTCTCGGCAAATGTCAGCATCTTTACGGGTAGCAGCCAGAGGCCATCCCAGTCTTAGCGGGGAGCATGTCAGGACAGCAGGGGCGGGGGCAGGGGGGACAACACGGGATGACAAAGGCAAGCACCTCTGCCTGGCACTGCAAGCCACTCATGACTGGTCTCACCCAGCCCTCTGCTCAGGTTTGGATAATGTCTGTTCCTTAGCAGGTCTATATGTATGAGGCTTAGTTCTCAGCATGGCGTGTGAGGTGGTAGGCCCTTTAAGAGACAAGTTACCAGAACTCAACCCTGGGGAGGAATGGAGGCAGGTTTGTGGGGCCAAGGAGACTAGTTAGTTCTTCTGAGAGATTAAAGAACAAACCCAGTCCTCCTACTGGTATTTCTATGTGGCTTCTCCCTGTCATACCTGCTCCTGCCATGAAACCCTCCACCCACCACCCACCACAGGGCCTTCAGTAATGGATTGAGAGCTTGATTAACCTCCTTTCTTTACACCTGATGCAGCCTCGGGTGTTTTGTGACAGCAGCAGACAGCAGACTGAAGACACTAGCTAATACAGGTCCTTTCCTAGGGGCTCCAGGCACATCTCAGCCTTTCTTGCTTCTGAGGTTATGTTGTTCTTACCCCCTCAGGGCACCTCCTCTTCCTCCCTGAGACCATATCAAACACTGTCTCCTCTGTGAAGCCTGACTGGACTTCTCCAGAAGCGGCTGTGGCCTTCCTTAGGTATCAGAGACCTTTCTCCACTGTCAATCTATGACCCCAGCGTCTGTGACTTTTCTATCCTGGTCCACAACTTCCAAACACCCATGCCCACAGCTCCCTGCATCTCCTTTCTGGAACTCTCTGGTGCCTGGGGCATTTTACCTTCTCCCCTCTCCGCCAGGAAGGCAGAGGCAATTCTGTCTTGTTCCAGTTCAATTCCCAGGACTGGTATACAGCAGGCACTCAATAAATGCTTACGGTAAAATGGTAAAATCCCAGCGATTCACTTATGAACCTTCTTCTCATTTAGGGTCATGAACACCTTTGAGAATTTAGTGAAAGCCACACACAGTTCTGCCCCTTGGAGAAGGATTCCCACGGTTGTGTACACTTCCATATTCCACATGCAATACTGGAGTTCACGGGCCATGGCAAGCTCCCACGGTCTAATCCCAGGTTAGAAGCCCTTGCTGTTGTGTGTTTGCTTGACCATGAGTGTGAAGGCAGTATACAGTAGATACTTAATAGACACTTGCTGCATACACATTCAGCGTAGATTTATTGGGTATGAATCTGTTCTATAAAGTTGGCAGTTTTAAACCCAGTCATCCCTTTGAATGATCCTGCCAGGTAAAATACTATCAGCGTTAGTATCTGCCTGTGTCTGACTTACAAAAATAGCAACTTTAGCCAGGCAGTGGTGGCTCATGCCTTTGATGTGCACACACCAGAGGACAACCTTGAGTGTCATTTCTCAAGAACCACCCACCTTGGGTTTTTTGAGACAGAGTTCCTCTTTGGAACATGCAGGTTAGGCTAGGCTGGCTGGCCAATGAGCTCCAGAAATCCACCTATCCCCTTTCCCCCCCAAGTGCTGGGATTACAATCGGGTACCACCATGCTTGGCTTTTTTCCCCCCACAGGTTCTGGGGATCAAATCAGGTTCTCCTGTCTCATTACACGTACTTAGTGAGCCATTTCCATAGCCCCGGAGAAATTTTCTAAAGGACTTAGCAGAGCATTTGGCAAACAGAAAGCAACAAATAATTGTTGCCTCATGTAAAGTAGACTTGGCTTTTATTAAATGTTACTATTATAAGGACATTATTATTATGCTGAGATCCACGGATTCATCCGAAGGACCCATCACTCTTTCTATGGTCTATAGAAGTATACCAAGGCTTAGAGAGGTTCAGTGTTTTTCCCCAGGTCAACCTGGGGCCAGTGGCAAAGGAGAAATGAGAAATAAGGTTAGCTCCTCCGGCTCTGCATCCAGACACCCCAGAGCTTGGTCCCCACACAGCACATGCTGATGGCTGGGAAATCTGAGTCTGTATTGGTGACCCCGAGCCAGTCACACATTTCTGGCTCTCCACATTCTCCTTTACCTTGGCTGTGTAGGGCTGTGGGGGTAGGACACGGGATCCGGAACACATCCTGTGTAGCTCTGAGAGTTCAGGGCAGGGAACAAAAACTCAGTATAAAAGAATATTGATCTCTGAACAAATCCTGGGGTCTATTTTAAAATTTTCAAGCCAGGCGGTGGTGGTGCACGCCTTTAATCCCAGCACTCAGGAGGCAGAGG
>LOJH01007495.1:0-17138 GCA_001685095.1 Ellobius talpinus
CCATTCTCCCATCCCCCCTCCCCCTCCCTTTCTAGTCCAAAGAGCAGTCAGGACAAAAGAGGGCTGGGATAATGGCTCAGTAGTTAAGAGCACTTGATGTTTTTATAGGGGACCTGAGTGTAATTCCTTGTACCCATGCTCCTTATTGGAATTGCCTGCAATTCGATTTACAGGAGATCCAGCATACTTTGTGCTACCTGCAACACACGTGGTATATATACAAACAGGTACTCAGACATCTGCAGAAACAAAATAAATAAAATGTTTAAGATAAAAAAACTAAATGCTCGAAGAGAAATATGTTTTCCCTCTTTTGAACATGACAAAATGAATGCATGTGTCAAAATATCATCTGATATGTTATCTGTAATCAATTTGTAGTTTTATATGTCAGTTTATAATAGTATCTTTAACAATCCAAAATTGTCCAAAAGTTTCAATTCAACCATTGTATTTAATAATTTGATTACCGCATTAGCAGTATTCAAAAATAAACCTCTCCTTTGATCTTTGATAAAATGAGGCACAAGGTACGTGAAGATGTTTAGTTTATTAAATTCTTAGGTAATATTAAAAATACTTTTTAAATCTGCACTGAACCTTTTGTGTGTGAGAGAAACAGCCAGTGGCTTCCCCTTTATCAAAGTGTGTCTAATTCTGTTTTAGGAAGTTTCTAGATGTTGGTGTTGCAGGTAAGTTTGTCTCACAGTCGTGGTGACTTGGGTGAGGCAAACATTGACATATCTGAGGAACTGCATTGAGTATTTTAAAGTATTGTACTATATTAAACTTTTGTTTAATCAAGCAAAGAAAGAGAAGATTGTAAGAAAATTATAGGAAAACACACAGCATTATAGTATCCAGGCTAACTCACAAATGGTTAAAAGCTTATTAAGATATATGTTGCTATTATATCATCTTCAATTATATATTTCTAGCATTTAGTTCAACTTATGATGTTAGAGGACCTAACACCAAGTTCCTAAATGAAGGCTCTCCAAAACCTAACAATATTGACTTATGAGAAATATTTGAGTTTTTGTTTATAACATATAAAACATCAAAGTCCATTAGAGACTTAAACACCGAGAAATAAAACAAGCAGATTCCCTCTACCCACTTTAACAAGTGTTGACAGGGATAATGATTTTTAAAGGACAACAGGTTTACTTACAACTTAAAAGCCACTACCAAGGACCACCTGGAGAATTCTGCCACAGTCCCCAAAATAGCTTCAATTCTCCAATAAAGCCAAAATGCCAACATGTCTGCTTTCACTATTTTCTTACCTGAAATAACGCCCACCTGAATGAGGAAGGATGGTGCCGAAAGACCAGGTCGGCAGAACACGCTCAGGCTTTGCCAATAGAAAACAATAACTGTTCCACAGGGAAAGACAGACATCTGATTTAATTAAGAATCAACGAAGGTCTTTGGCATAAACTCAACATTTTTTTTACAGGCATTCTGTAACGACGTCACTTCCCAGGTCTGTTGTGATCATAATTCACCACAAGACCCCAGCAAGCTTAAAAAGCGCTACTGGATCTTTCCGGAAGGAATAGACCTTCTGAGCATTCTCTCTGGGGGATCACATAGGTGCCCTTGTGGCGGGAGCTTGCACTGAGCATGCTGGGGATAGGCTGCTTCTTCCCTTTCTTTCTTCTCCTTTTTGGAATCATAACGCTCTTTTCTTTTTCTCATTCTACGTTTTAAAGAATTCAGTTACTTCGAGTCTAAAGCTGCTTTCCAAACAAATCCAAATGATTTGATGTAGAATTTAAACATCTTTAATATATTTAGGAAACGCAAATGAAGGGATTGGTAGGCGCGTGTGACTTCCAAAGTGAAAAGAGTCAGCAACCATGAAAACACAAGAAAAAAGGAATAACAAAGGGAGCTGGTGGCAGGGTGGCAGAGCGGGGAGGACAAGGACTCTGTGCTCATTTGCCCTGACACAGAGGACAGACTCAGGCATAATGGGATAGAATGCTAAAATGTACAGAGAGGCTTCCTGGCAGAAGGAGGTTAAAAGAATGTTCTGACAGAGAGAAATGGATTTTGAAGGACTGTCCTGAGGGAATATTGGAAAATCCATTTCACTGAGTATGTGTGCAGAAAAGGCTCAAGTTCTTTAGGCTGTGCAGAGGGTCCTGAGTTTGGGGCTGTTCCCTGGAGAAGGCATGGAGTACCGGTTAGCACAATCTAATTTCTATTATTAATTTTAAGCATCTCCAAACAACTTGACTCTCTTGTTTTGAGTGAATGTACCTGGAAAAGTGAAACTTATGGAGACTTCTTGGAAAGTACCAAAGAGAGGGATGAGTACAGAGATCATTTTCCATGATTGTGAACCAAGAGTAAAGAAAAGTCATGACCAGAGTCATGAGCATGCCATGCCGGGAGCATCCAAGAGGACATGGTAAGGTTGCCTTCCTCATTGAGAGGGAGGCATTTCTGCAGCAGATATGTTCTGGCTTTTTCTAGTGGCTGATGTTTATCTAAGAAAAGATCTCTTCATAGATAATAATAAAGACCACAAATCAACTCCGTACTTTAATTCCTATAGACTAACAGGAATAACATTTTCTTGAAAAATTTGCCACATAATGATAAAACTTTAGCTTAATGTTTAAACGTTAAATTTTTGTTTAAAGCCTCTGTTGACTGCTATTTTTTTCTTTAAAAACTCTTTGTCGTTGTTTGTTTGTTTTGTTTTTTGTTGTTATTTAGCTCTTGGTTTGTTTTTGGTTTTATTTTTGACACATTTACTTTATCTATCATCTATCTATCTATCTATCATCTATCTATCTATCTATCTATTATTTATTTATTTATTTATTTTATATCCC
The DNA here is from genome assembly GCA_001685095.1 of Ellobius talpinus. Lineage (NCBI taxonomy): Eukaryota > Metazoa > Chordata > Mammalia > Rodentia > Cricetidae > Ellobius > Ellobius talpinus. The sequence goes on from LOJH01007495.1 coordinate 2,853, forward strand.
ATCTGCAGTTTCCCATCCCTTCTCTCTTGCTAGTCCCTCCCTCCAATCTCCCTCTGTTCAAATCACCCAATCCATTCCTCCTCCATTTCTGTTTAGGACAGGGTAGGTCTCCTGTGAGTATCAAGAAAACATGACATATCAAGTTCCAGGAAGTCTAAACATCTCTCCATGTATTAAGTCTGGGCAATGTGGCCCAGTATGAGGAGTAGGGTCTCAAGAGCCAGTAAAGGAGTTGGAGACAGCCCCTGTTCCCATTGTTAGGAGTCCCACAAGAGGGCCAAGCTGCACAACAGTAACACATGTGCAGAGTGCTTGTATTGATAATGATTACTTAAGGTTCGAATCTGACTCTCTATTTTAACTATAAAGCATAGCAGAAGATGCCAAAGCATATCTAATAGACTCCTGAAAGAAAGAGGTTCTGTGAAAGACAGGGACACCATTAGTGGCTGTGGGACACCAACATGCCTATTAACTACTCTGAGTAGCAGGTTTGACATTCTGAAATGGCACTAATGGCCACCCAAAGTGACTCCTGTAAACATCTTATAGAATAACTAGTGTCATAATTAACACTTAGTCAAATTATGCAAACCAGTATATATCCAAATTTAGAACTTTTCTCTCAAAAGGCCACTGTAGGAGTTATTTAAAATGCATTGTGTAAACTATGCCCCACGAAAACTTTCCTTTCTGTTCAGTTTTATTCATCTGAAAGTTGACGAATTGGGAAGACAGAACATTGCAATACAAGCCCTGTTCATCTTCTTGTATTTGTATTTTAGTGACAATGTAAATAAGATTGAGAAGGAGTGTGGCTTGTCCATACTGAAAACAAAATGCGCATAGTTTTAATCTAGCCCCTCCATTCTTGACTTCTTTGGAGCCTCCCTTCAGTGCGAGCGACCACACAAGCAATCAGGAGCTGATTTGAGCAGCTTTCCCCAAATCTATCTCACCATGGAATATTTTTCAGCCAAATGATTCCTGTAATCACTGGTTAGCGCATTTGGGGAAAACTTTGCCTAGAAAGACCTAGGCGTAGGAAAAAAAAAACCAAAACAAAACAAAAAACAAAAAGTTATCCTTTTTGTCAGCATTTTGGGATATTGGGCCCTTGGTAACGGATGGAGACAGCACAAGGGCTGACAGGAATCATATAATGAATAAATGACTATTTTAGTTCATATCACTAGCAGTCCCTATGGATGATCACTAAAACCACTTCAACATCATGAAAGCTGTTTGGAGATAAAGACACCTGCCAGATATTGCACAGTCTCAGACAGTCTCATTTTTGTGAATGCAAGTTTCCAGAGTTTTAATCATCATTACAAAATAGGACAAATCCACTTTCCTGTCTCACTGATAAGCTTCTCGTCATGCAGCACTGGAAGTGGTGGCTGGATCAGGACAGTGAGAAGTAAAGCCCACTAGAGGACTCTGTAGTCCTGGAAGATTGCATAAGACAACACAGAAGTTTATGAACTCATAAAGGATGAAGCATGACAAGCTAGCCTTCAGTATTTGGTTTATTTTAGGAAGACATTGTATCTTGACTTTCTTTAGTGAATGAGAGACAAATGTATGTTATTCAGCAATAGATAAACACTCAGACAGCATTCTTCTAAGAAGTCAGGATGACTGAACAAGAAAGAACAAGTGTCCCAAACTTCTTGACTCCATTTAGACAAATAAATGGATAAAACTGGAAGGATGGTCATTCACTCAATGTCCATTCTGCCCCAGACATTTTGATTAAACGATACCAATACTTTATAAGCTAATCAATAATTACACCTGTGCTTTCTGGATCAGATGACTGTGATGATGATAAATTGGGTAAAATCCGCCAAATTTCTTAATGAATAAGCTGAGATTTGAATTCAGTTCCATTATATTCTCAATTCCACGTTCATTTTATATGATGTATTCTAAAAAGACCTTCCAAAAAACAAGTCAAGAAGACTCATATCGATATTATTATAAGTTGATTTTTTTTGTGCTCTTGAGTCAATGCCTTTAATGTCCCCTTAGTTCTCAGTGTATACATTGTGGTATCCTGTGTGTGATGAGGGGATGTTTATAGATATGTGTGAGAAAAAGGGGAGGGGAAGCCATGGGAAAGGAGGAGAGAGGAAAAAGAGGAAAGAGAGTTCTATTTTCTAAGCAACTATTTATCATGCATTGTTATTGTTAATTATGAAGGGGTGTGGACAGTGACCCATTCTGTGAAGAGCGGAGAATTAACACAGGTACATTCTGAAGGTTTGGCTCCCTCTTTTGTAATTGTGGGCATCACATTCAGAAGCACACCTTGCATTTCAGCTCCCACGTTTTAAATTAAATTTCTTTATTACTTTTTAAGTAGCCTGTCATGGATTATTGAGTATTTACTGTATGTTTATACTGTAATTCTCTGAAATGACATCCAGTAATTGCTTTAGCTACTGCAACTGATGTCTAATTACTATAAATGTATGTAAAGAAGCAATTAAATGGAAAAATAAACTTTTCCTCTGAACTTTGTGTTACAAATGAAGCAAACCATGTTAGTTTTCTCCTCTGTCCGTCTGTCTCTTTTTCTTTCTCTCCCCTTCTCTGATTTTGGTAATAACAGATTCTTATGTAAGCAGAGTAATAAATAAGATTGTAAGTATACTGTGACCTTCTCTTGTGTGTAGCTAAGCTTTACAGAAGGTGGCAGAGCATTCATAAACTTGAACATGAAATGGGCAGTCCCTTTGTCCTTTGCTATATCCAAAAGTTGAAACAAGGCTGTCTCCGATCAAACATGTTTCTCATCCATTTTACTGTTGTAACACAGGAAGAAATATTGTGTTTCAAGATACTTTGCTTAAAGCAGTCCAAAAGAAATTTTATGTCTAGTTGTTGAGAGAATCGACCCATGAAAGTGTCACTAAAAAGGAACAAAAACCATAACAGCATGTGGACAAATGCTTACATGTGCCACTGTTGATGAAGAGCATTGAAAACCAGGAACTTTTCTGTTTTGTGGGTGATGTAAATTATTTAGAGCAAAGTGATAGGAAAAGCTCATACATGCCAGGAGAAAAAGTACAATGGAAGAAGGTCTACCTTAGCATCCAAACAAGTAGTGCTATATTAGTTAGGCCATGCTAGGAATCACCAAATAATATCCCAACCCCCACCTGGGAAAAATAATCACAGCTGGGCAGACCTAAAGCAAAATCTGAAAATAAAGACTCCATTATTTCTCTCATCCTTCTTAGGGCAGGTGAGCACAGAGGGGTGTTTTCAACCACTGAGATAATAATAAAGGCAGACACAAAGCGCCCGTTGCAATCTTGCTGATGTAAAGTTTAAGCTGATCCAATCCTTTTCTGACCTTTTTATTTGCCAACTGGAAAAACACAACAAATGACTCTCAGCTGAGAAGCAGCTCCAGCAAGCTCTGGACAAGCTGTGGTCATTCCCTGAGGCATGGAGTTCGAAAGGGTTTCAGATTTGGGCTCTGTTTCTCATGAGCAGCATCTGGGACATGATGGTTGGGTCAGAAGTCCGCCCCATTCCACTGGCACGCCGAAATTAAGCCCCAGTGTTTACTTCTCTTTTAGGTCTGATCCTGAACCCAGCCTGGTAGATCTGACATTGCAAGTAGGTCAATAGTCTAAATTTATCAATCAATTGATTTATGTGAATGATGTTATTTTGTTGGAATGAAAATAAATAAAATGGATACAGAAACATGGAAAAACATGTCCCTTGTTGAAAATGAGAATGGGCACCAGAGAAAGAAATGCCTGGATTAAGTAACCCTGATTGGCAACTTGTTTAGGTTCATAACTGTTTCCGTTTTTGCAACATGAGCATAAATGAACTTTTAGACCAGCCACTCACAACTGTCTTCAGTCTGCACTCTGGTCCCTGAATTAACTGTGAGATTCATTCTCGGAGCTCCAAAGCCTTTCAGAAATTTAGTTTAAAAACAAATGTCTTCTTTAGAATTAATCACCATTAATATGCATTTTCTTTTGTTCAAGCAACAGAAATGTTTACATGCTAAACACTGCTTATACTTTCCTTAAGGCCAATGGTTGGCAGCTGACTTCTATAGATTTTTAACACTATAATTTGCCTATGAAAGGATTACTTCCTGGACATTTGGAAGGATAGAATTTCCCTAACACCCCTTATCTTCGGCTTGTAAGGACATGGGCACTAATGAGCTTTAGCTTATATAGGTTTGATGACAATAGGGCCATTAATATTAAGTGTACTCAACAAAATAGCTCATTATTTGGTTGTGATGGAGACCAATTGTGAAGCTTTGAAGGCCTTAAAATTATATGAATGGCTTTTGCTGATGCCATCTTCATTGATCAGAAAACACCATTAGGTAAATCATAGTGAAAAGTAACATATATATCACACTTCTTGATCTGTATTTATTATAATAGGTTATTTCTGATGTCATAAAGATGAGTACTTGGAGCAAAAAATGATTAAATGACTTATACAGGATCATACAGTGGTAGCAAATGATAGGAAACAGATCTGAATCTAGGCAGATCTAGACTCAACCACTGACTTAAGTTTACAAGGAAGGCACAATGGTGTTAAGAGAACAAGTCTATCGTTGCAGCACCAGAGAAACAGCATTTGGATTTAATAAGATATTGACTAAGGACATAACTGAATCTGAGAAGTCAAAGAATATTTATTCTGTACCCACCCTCTGCTGACATTCAGTGATTAATACTTTTTAATATCAAACTATGATGAGAGCCACTTGTTATGAATTTCAATTTAGAATACACTGATTTTGAATTGTTTTGATACCCTTGGACCAATATTATTGCTATCATAATGTGATATGATCTCCATGCATGGGTAAAAGTTTGGATGCCATACAATGACAAAATTATATCCTTATAAACCCAAGAATGTGAGCACTGCATAGTTCCCCAAGGATCTAGGCTGACGAATAGATCTGAAAGTCGGTGCTCCAAACAAGCAGTGTGTTACACTGTTTGGGTAGGAAACATTTCATGTTTGCTTGGAGATATTCAATAATGGGGTGGAACTTTGGGAGAGAGGCCTCACAGAAAACGGGAAAGTTCAATTCAGTCCTGAGAGAAAGTTTTGGGGGAGACTTGAAGAATTGTCAGAGGTCAGAGGTAAGTAATTCTAAGAACAGTGTTAAACAGTGGTTAAATCTGGAACAACGACTGAAGCTGCAATTCTTCCGTGTCTCTTGTTCTCTGTCGTGAACGATGTGATTTTTTTCACAAGAATAATTCAGGAGGCATGACCAGTCAGCAGAAACCCACCCCTTTTATTTTGCTAGTGTAGGATGCATGTAGAGCTAACAGAACAGCTGTTGCAAGTGTTGGCTCCAGAGTCCACCTCCAAACCTTAGAGAGGAGAGTTTTATTTCAATTGCAAACCTGACTCTTATCAGCTCAGAGATCCTCCTTACCTGCTCAAGACAACACTTCCTCTATTCATGGAGAAGATGTCAGTTATCCTCCAGATGGGAGCTGAAAACCAGGAAACCCCCCTCGATTCTGATGGATTTGGATTCCCGTCTTGCCAGACATGGTCTATCAAGTCATGTGGCTTTCCTGAGCATTGCCTTTCTTTCCATGTCATTAATTCTGAATCCTACAGAGCCAGTCACATTGAGTGCCTGCAACGAACACAAAGGAGTCTGGGATATGTGGGTTTGTTTATCTTTTTTGCCTCTGCTCACAAGTGTCATTAACAGCAAACAAGAACAGGTATTTGGCAAGCCCATCAAAACTGTCTGAGAATGCATAATATTAGTGTCTTACCATCCATCTCAACGTGTATCATCATATCAGCCTTATAGTATTGGGAAGGAACTGGTTTCATGCAAGGACTTCTGCAGAACGGGTCTGGAATAAACAGTAAGGTGCAGACACCAGGTTCCACCCTTGAAACTCAAAAGCCGTTCTTTCACTTTCCCCACACAGTTCCACCAAGCTTTTCAACTGACTTTCTAAAAATTTGCTACTCCTAAAAGATAACACCCTAAATAAAAATATCTGCTTGCCCTTCCTAGTCAAGGACATACAAGTATCCAAGCCACGGATAGTCACAAGAAGATATTCACAATAAATATTCACAGTAAATAATTCATGGTGCTTGGAAAACTAGTCTGCCGTATCCAGTAGTTTTGTTCCAGACTAACCCCAGAAAGAAAAAAGGGTTTTATTTAAATTGGAAAAGTTATTTGTACACTCCTTAACCGGAGAATAGTGTTTCTTAGAGCTCAGCTAGGATCTTCACGTCGCTATGCAAAAAGTAGCAGAGTGACCCAGACAGTGGGTATAAATGCAGCTAACTTAACTATGCCTGCATAATTGCTGGCAGAGAGCTGCACTCCTGCAATTAGGGATCATCAGCTGGGCTGGCAGCGACCCAGGACAAGGGGAGTGCATGGCACGGAGCCTGTGGAGTAAGCTAGAGTGTAGGGGCTGGGAGACATTGTCAAACTACTTTCACTTGAGTTACAAGAGGAGTCATGGTGTGGAGCATGCGGACAATTGCTTGTTTGCTGTTCACATTTGGAGTCAGTGTACATAGGCCCGCTCTATAAAAGAAGAATCAAAAATCCAAGGCACCTAAGTGTTTCGATGCTGCTCAGGAAACTGACAGCTTTGTTGGTAGCCATGAGGCAGAAAATGACAACTGTCACAGGAGTGGGAACAGGAAAATGGATAGAATGGTCACTTCCCAAGGATGCTCTGTTTTCCAATGTTCTTGTAAGATAATGGGGACCCATTAAGACATGGTCACTGAAATGGAAGGAAAGGTGCTATGCCTTAGGGACGCTACTTAATTGCTATGTGGAAGAGCTGAAAATGAGTTAGTTGAAAGCACTTTGAGACACACACACACACAGAGAGAGAGAGAGAATATGGGTGTGTAAAGAATGCACATTTCTGATTAAATGTTTAAAACAACCCACCACTAATAAACAAATGGCATTTCTCCATTGCAGCAAATCAGCATCTCCAGACTCCAGGACAATAACATGTGTTGTTTCTGTATCAAAACCTTGACTAGAACAGGATATACAGGGATGTACTCAATATGCAGTACTTCAGGAGGAGAGTATTTGCTAAAATTCTTACTTAAGAAAATTAAATTAAATTAATCAACATCTGCTACTAAGTTCCTAACAAAAAGCTACAAGAGGAATTTTACATGGTTCTCTTCTCTGCTCTGTTCCCCTAGAAATAAATGTACTTTAGCCATGTCACTACAAGTGACTTTTGATCCACCTAACATACTAAATTTGGTAATATAAGATATGGTGCCAAGCTTCTATTCATAAGGCTTGGCATTTGCGCTAACCTTTATCCTTTCCAGAAGAAAGACCATGCCCCTGCCTCCTTCCTCCTTAGAAATATAAAGCTCTCATACTTATCTGGAATTAAACAAATGTCCTTCTTTGAATCTTCTCCTGAATTTTTGATGTCATTTTCCTCAAGAGATACCTCTGGTTATAGAAAATGGATTTTGTCCATCCTAACCATTTCTCCATCTTTCCTTTTCACAATAAGAAAATATTTGTTGTGAGCAGATGTACTGTATTCTGAGATCATAGAAGAGGGTCCAGATAATTTTTTTTCAAAGTGAGTATAGTATAAGTCTGAAACCAAGGCAAGGGAAGGTAATCCTAGGACAGCCTGAGTAAGTCCATGCTTGGGGATAGAGAAAGAGACTAAGAGGGGGTGGTGAAGAGACACACTGTGCCTGGGGGCATGTTCTAAGAATTGGCAGTTGAATTAAGTTTTAGATTCAGCCTAATTAGGGTGATAAGGGAAGGAGAGTTCATTCAGAAGAGCGATCAGATATGGAGATATAGAGGCCAAAAGACACAGTCACCTGGACCATTCGTTATGTGTTCTGCTGCGGCCAGGGCTCTTGTGGATGTTGAATGGATAGATTTAAACAGGAGATAAAAGATGAGTCAGGGGGCATTCAAATGTCCCTGTGAGGATTTCTAACTGTTGGGAGGAAGGTAAAGATCCATTGAATAAGATTCATTTCACTCTCCACGGATGTTCATTCTGAGATACCAACCTACCCCACCATGGTTGTCTGTATAAAGAAGGTTTCAGGTTTCTTTTTCCTTTTTTTTCTTTTGTGCAATATAACTGTTTTCAATAGGAGTAGTCAATGATGACCTGTGAAAGACATAGGATAAAACAAAAATTAAACCTGCTACAGCTGAACCACTGGGAGCCTTTTGTCTGATAATATGGATAAAACTAAAAGAATTAATGCTGGGAAGAAAGCAAATTATAAGACATCACCCTGGGAAGCCTCCTTAGAAACCTGAGCGCTTTATCTTTGATTTGGAACATGTTAGGTCTAGGAGAAATGAAATTCTAAACAGAAACTTACATTTGACGTTTTACTTTTGAATGATTTCTATAGGAAACCGATGAGGTTGTTTAATACATAGCTTTATACTTATCTCCAGTTTTGACACCTGTCAGCATTGCCCTATCCTTCTTTCATTGATCACCCCCTTCTCATTTTGCTTTGTATTGCTACATATTTTAAAGCAATTTTCCTCTCAGGAAGCATACATGCCTAGTGGTCTCATTTTTAGTGATGCAAACATTGATCCTTGGTTCAAATAGCTATTGCCTGATCCTTCTATTGATAAGTTGCCATCAGTCTTGTGGCACTAATATTTCCTTTAGTTGTAGGACTAATCCTTCATTAGTGGTTGAAAACAGTAATTTTTCTATATTGCTTCTTCTACAGTTGTTAGCTCAAATTGCTATAGGATGGCTTTCTTCCATCATCTGGTGTTATTTTTTTACTACTTTGAAAATTTCACACAAAAGTGTCTTGGTAAAATGGACTGTTCCCTTTAATTGTCCACCAACCCTTTTTAAAAGAAAAGTGGCTGATGCATTGGCTATGTCCAAATGCAGATCAGTGGATTAGTGTTTGGAGAAGACTGTTTGCAGCCTATAATTACTCCCTCCCGATCTGCCTCTATCTTTTTCAGAGCATCATGAACTCATAGATTTTTATGCATTCAGTATGTTTCATTCAATTGCAGTCAGTCTTTTAATGCTTAAATTGTCCCGTCGAAAGCCATTTTCCAGCTGTTTCCTGTGCACTTTTAACATAACCTTCTTAGTCTTTGAAATGTTTTTGCTTTTATGCCTCTCAAGATTTTCTAGGCTCATCTTCTGTAATCTTGCCCTAGCCTGAGTTCAGCCATTTTTTCCACCCCCTAAGGAGCATTGTTTCCCTATATTAGACAAAGATGGACTTGAGATAACCTACTAGGAACTTTTAAGTGTTCTGTCCTACACATAAACACTTTTGGAAAAATCATTCTTAGCTTAGCAATTTTTCTCAAACTAAAAAAAACATATGTGTGCACATATAATTTTGTTTTCTGATTGTCTTATATAAAAATAGCATGCTATATATGGTATACTTTTCTTTTTTGTTTAATTAAATAACAAATCCTTGAAATTATTCTACATATGAATGGAAAACAAAGAGTAAGAAAAAGAGATTTTTATACATATTTACAGTTTATTAGTACTTTTATCAGTGGATACAAGCTCATCAAAATTAATTTCTTGAGTTCCTTTCATACAGAGAGTTGTCACCATTTGTGTTTTTGGTATTGCTAATAATGCTACCAGGAATACTATTTATGTAAATTATATTTAGTTGTTTATTTGTCCTTGTAGTATAAAATTCTGGATAGACTTCCCAGGAGGGAGATTGGACTTAAATGGCATTTCCATATACAGTTTTCTTGTTTTGTTTTGTTTTTTCCAGATTACCCTCATTGAGGATAAGTCCATTTTTCATTTGTATCCTCAAAGTATAGGCAAGATTTTCCCACATACAGTCTAAAAGGTAGCATACTGTGTCCGTTGAGTAGAATCTTGGATATCTGACAACTGGAAACAGTATCTCAAAGACTTTCTAAATCATGTTTTCTTTCTATATCAGGAATGACCCGAGGCTTCTTTTAAACCTATTAAGGGGAATTTGTGTGCTGTATTTTTTTTTTGAAAAACCATCAGTAAGTTGTGGTGGGAAAGAGGAGCTGAAGAAAGGAGATAAGGCAGGTAAATTGGATACCATGGTGTCTCCATATTTGAGACTGACATTATCTCTTCCAGTATTTTAGATAGGATAAAAGGAGAAATAAGAACCCTTGACTCAAAACAGATTTTTTTATTTTAATTTTTTTATTCATTTTTTATACCAACCACAGTGGCTTCTTCCTACTTCTCCATCTCCCCCTAACCCATCCACATTCACTCCTCTGAAAGGGTAAAGGCTCCCATGGGGAGTCAAAAAGGCCTAGCACATTAAGTTGAGGCAGGACCAAGTCCCTTTCCCCTTGCAACAAGGATGAGTAAGGCATCCCAGTATACGGAATAGATTCCAAAAAGCCAGCTTATGCACCAGGGATAGATCCTGGTCCTACTGGCAGGGGTCGCTCAAACAGATCAACCTCACAACTGTCTCCCACATGCAGAGAGCCTAGTTCAGTCCCATGTAGGCTCCCCAGCTGTCTATCTAGAGTCTGTGAACTCCCACAAGCTCTGGTGAGCTGTCTCTGTCGATTTCCCCAGCATGATTTTGACCTCCATTGCTCATCTGTTCCCTCCTCCCTCCATTTGACTGGACTCCCGGAGTTCAGCCTAGTGCTTGGCTGTGGATCTCTGCATCTGCTTCCATCCCTTACTGGATGAAGGTTCTATGATGAGAGTTAGGGTAGTCACTAATCCGATTACAGGAGAAGGCCATTTCAGGCACCCTCTCCACTGTTGCTAGGAGTCTTAGCTGAGATCATCCTGGTGGATTCCTGAGAATTTCCCTAGCACCAGGTTCCTCTCTAACCCCACAATGGCTTCCCTCTATCAAGATATCTCTTTCACTGTCAAAGTAGATTTCTAATAACGACCAACAGATGAAAAAAAATGAAAGTATTGAAGGGTGACATGCTTAAAGAACAAGATCGCTGGTTGCAATTATCGAACTCTCTTTTTTTCTTCCTTTGATTGTTCTCTTTGGTAAAGTCTTAAAATTTGATGGCATTGTCAACTCTATAAATCCTTAGCATCTGTTACCTCATATAATATAAGCTCTGCCACCAAGTGAACAGATTATTGTTTTCACGATTGTGTTCTCTCCAGGTTTCCTAACCTTCACCAATACCAAGCTTCCTCTCTCATTCGCATTTACTTCTGGTGAGAGTAATAACAGAGTTGCTTAGTTCTCCTTGGTAAACAAGAAACAGGAAGGATAAACTCACCACTTCACAAAAATGCTAATGCTTTCTTGGGACCTCCAGATATAAACTCACACCTCTGGATTTACACACATGGTTAAAACAACAGTCTTCCCATGAACGTGATCTAGACAGTTCTGAAGTCCCTTTGTGTTTTTCTCATCATATAATTTACCTTTTGTTCAAAACAGAGTGGGTCAATGAGATGGATTTACTGCTTTTGAATCCATTGGTCATCTTGGGCTCTAAATGTCAGAAAGAATGAAGACCGTCTCACCTTTGTTCTGCTTGGTGAGCTTAATACATACAATGCTACACAGGTGAAGTACAGTCTTTCATATTTAGATGTAGCCCTTGCAATATTTGGAGTTATTTTGCACTGCCTGGTGAAGATATTTGTAGGAAAAAAATTGTAGCATAATGCAGTGACAATCTAAAGGTGACAAAAGTGACAGATCCAAAACAATGTGATAGGCTAGAAAATTCAGGATGTGGAAAAAGCTTTCATATCTCAGATGAAACCACAAGAAAGAATTCTATGTGAGCCCTGGTTCTCCATCTACAATGAAGAGGCAAGTGAACAATGAGTAGGCTATTCACAGCAGAGTGCTCTGTAAGCCTCAGTAACAAAAGCTTACCGTTCTGTGTCCAAGAAGCTTAATAAATGTTAGTGTGGCTTAGAGAAGATAAAAAACAATATGGGCGGAAGGCCCTTAGGAAAACCGGTGGACTCAATTATTAGCAAGTCTCAGGTGACTTTCCAAAGGTTGGTTTCCGCCAACTAGGAAGGGAGGAAAGCAAACTGCAGCAAGTTAAGGAGGTAAATAGGCAATAAATACTTGTCATAGAGAAATCAATGGAAGCAGAAATCAATACAGTCAAGGAAGTTTATCCATTTGAGCCATCGGAGAGTGAAAATAAAATACTAAAGTAAAATGCTAAAGTGATCCGATAGGTTTTCTCTCTTTTAATGAGAGGATTGCGCTGGAAAGCTAGGGCATTTGACAGACGGAAAAAGAGCCAGCTGGCAGGACTTGGCAGTTGTGAGGGTGATCTAGGTGAATGCCATGAGAGACAGGGCGAGAAGGGAAAACTCCCATTCATATGAGAGTGACATGCCATCATATTTATATACTGCTAGATAGAGGACATTTTCTTACTACACAAAGTAACTTCCTATTATGCTTAAAGCTAAAGGACCATAGAGATTATACGACTCCAACTAAAGGTTGTAGAGGGCTATGGCATTAATGAATTAAACTCAGAACCATAGGATATGTTTGGCTGTGATTTGAACAAATGATCATAAGTAGAGATTAGGTCACAAAAGGTCTTGTGCAGAGAAGGTAACTTAATAGCACTGTGTTCATTCAGGACCTGCCGAGAAGGTCTAAATAAGTGAAGCATCAAATGCATCTGTTAATTCTATTATAGATATATTTAGGCAATAAGAAAACAGTCTATTTCTGACTTTAATAAAAAAAAAACCTGGCCTAGAATATAGCATTTCATGTTTATTCTTCAGAAACATTTTTTTCCTTAAAAAGATTTTCGAGGGGCCTGGATTATTGTTTTCTTTAATACACAAGTCCTATTTTAAAAGCAATTATGAAACGCATTAGTAAGCAGATGTCCATTCTTTCAGGCTGTTGTGATGAGTCAAAACAAATCTGTCATAAAAATTATATTAAACTGCATAATCTGCTCACTGAAGCAAGTAAACCATCCCAAACACAAACAACATCCGGAGGGTCATGATTACAGCAGTCATAATGAGAGTCTTTGAGCAATTTCATGTGGCTAAACATGTGAGGCCCCTGGAATTAGATCATGTATGCAATTTTGTTTACAATGGGGAGGGTTGTTTCTTAACCTCTCTACTCCTCAGTTTTCTCATCTTTGGGATGGTAATAGTAACCTATAACTTCTAGGACTAGTGATGTAATGAACAGGCAAGTAGAGTCCTGCTTCTTAAGAATTGCTACAGAATTATTTTTCTTTGCTAATCATGTGTGTTTCTACTTTAGACCTCTGGGCTATCTAGTCTCTGGTTCCTGGCCATCCAGGCTGTGAAGGGCATGAGCTCCCTCTTTTGGCATGGGTCTCAAGCTAAACCAAACATTTGTTGGTCATTCCCACAAATTCTGTGTCCTCATTGCCCCCAGTACACCTTGCAAGCAAGACTCCTAACAGCTGGAGGGTGTATCTATGACTCTTTTGCCTGTTCTTGAGACTCTTTTCCTCCTATCAGGTTGCCTTATCTGGCCTCAATATGAGGTCTTTCACGTCTTATTTTATCTAGTTTTGTCCTGAAAGTCTGTTATCTCTTAGAGACCTGCTCATTTTTGAAGAGGAAAGGGAGGGATAGTGGATCAAGAAGAGATGGGAGGTGTGTAGGGGAGCTAGGAGGAGTGCAGAGAGGGGAAACTGTGGTGAGGATGTCTTGTATGAGAGAAAAACCTATTTTCAATTGAACAAAAGGAAATAAAATTGCTATAGACATTTACTCTATAGATGCACATATGTTTATCTGTGTGATATATTGCCATTGTTTCTTCTGCTGTTATGGTAAAATACCCTGGTAAATGTAATTGAAGGGAGAAAATGTTTATTCAGATTATGTTCTACGCTACAGTCAGTCCATCATAGTAAGGATGTCATACCATGAGGAACTTAAAAGAACTGGTCACACTACAATCAGAGTCAAGAACAGGGAGTGACAGTTTAATACATTCATGATAATGCTCAACTCACTTGCTCAACTCTTATACAAGTCAGGATTCCTCGCCTACGGAATAGCACCACCTATAGGGTGTTTTATGATTTTTTTAAAAAATGTCTGAGCAGCCATGAGCCCTGGCCCGGTCCCCTTGCAGCAGGGCGGGCTGGTGCAAGCAGCACAGTGAGTCACTGAAGGCGGCTGCGGAGGGCTGGCGCGTGGGTGGGAGACATGTGGGCAGACACATAGTATGGAATAGAAT
>LOJH01007495.1:17235-30926 GCA_001685095.1 Ellobius talpinus
ACTGGGAGTGGGCGTGGCTTGCCTCTTAAAGAGTCAAAAACCATAACAGGGTGGGTGGCTCTTCCACCTTGATTAATAAAGGTAACCTCCTATAGGCATGCTTGGAGCCCCATCCACCTAGGTAAATCTAAATTGTGCAAATTTAAAAATTAAGGCAAATTATATATATAATATATTTTATCATATTAAAATATAATTCTTTACAAATTGTTGCCCTAGGCATTGAGAGTAACTATCAAAGGTAACAGTGGAAGCTCTGCTGTGGACACACTTAGCCTGGAAATTCACATGCCTGGCAATGTGTTCCCTCCCCTTTCCTTTCTCAGCATGTAGGTTTAACTGTACTAGAATTTGAGAAAATGCCCATCTAGGGGTATTTTGGCTAATTCAAACAAAAAAGGTTGGAAACATCTCAAAAGCTGGATGCAAATTTAGACTTAGGTTTGTGCACCTATTGTTTTAAATCAAGACCACATTTCAAATGTTCTAAGCAATTGCTTTTACTGGAAAAAAATTTAAAAACAAATAATAAAAAACAAGAAAGTTTTGAACTTTTCTGTAAGGCTCTTTTCAAGTATGCCCAAATAGCTAATCTGAATCCCCAGTGTTGTGATATTGTAAAGACAATTTAACCTTTAAATGCTTCCTCTGCTTTCTTAAGATGGTTTTGTTGAATTTCCTAACTCCCTGTGTAGATCTTTGCTTTAGAGAATTCGTCTGCCAAACAGAATTCCTGTGGAGACACACTGCCAGGATAGAACAAAAAATAGTAAACATTAGATCCAGGGTATTTTACTGTTAAAGCCCCAGAAGCAACAATCTTATCTAAGTCTATAGCTG
The DNA here is from genome assembly GCA_001685095.1 of Ellobius talpinus. NCBI lineage: Eukaryota > Metazoa > Chordata > Mammalia > Rodentia > Cricetidae > Ellobius > Ellobius talpinus. The sequence continues at coordinate 18,076 of LOJH01007495.1, forward strand.
AGGCAAATTAATCTGATTTGCATGTCATTTAACCAGAGGATGGATTTGGATGGCTCTGGATCATCTCAAACAAAAATTAGATTAGCAGCCAGCTTAATCTGGTTTGATGAAAGAGAGGAGAAAGCTTATTTAAATAATTTTAAGTTTAAAAGAGTGAAAGAAATGTATAGATTATTCTTTAAATCAAAAAAATAATGTTGCTCTGTCACAGTGATATAATCCAATCTAAAAGTATATCCTCTAACTTGATTATATAATAGGAATTCAAATTCTATTTTTCTTCCTGGATTATAATAAAAATGTTGATCTCAAGCATTCGCCTCGATTTAAAACATCCATGAAACTAATTACGGGTCACTTTACTTAGAGATCAAAACGAGTCAAGGAGGTAGATGGCCTGAAATCCTGACACTCTGACAAAACAACAACAACAAAAAAACCTTCAATCACTTCATTTGGAATTTATTTATCTAACAACACTTAATATCCACTTTCATTTTTTAAAAAAAATATTTTACTTGAAATTGTGTTTCAAAATGATTACTTAAAAAAACATGTTCTACATTGATTCCCTTAATCAACACCCCGTCTTTCCTCCCCACAAAAGATGCTATATATCAAAGAACTCATAGCCTGTCTTAGTAGGCAAAAATAAAAGCCACAGAGTTCAGGACCCCCATGCTCTGTTTGAAAGAGGAAGCAACAGGCTGAAGTCATACTTCCTTTGATGATCCAACCTCAGAAGTCAGGCAGAGTCACTGGGATTCATTTGTTGTTGAAGACAGTTGAGAGACTGTGCTCTGCTTGAAGGGGGAGGGCTGGGCGGGCATAAACTCCAGCTTTCAGTGTAGTCAGCCTCAGCATAACACCTTAAGATGGTCACGTGGGACAGCAGATCAGCTCAGCTTTCTTTGACAATGTCAGGTTGCCACTTTGCTGGGTAGAACATAGTATAAAAGTTAAGCCTTCACTGTGGTTCTGGGTTTTCACTCTTATTTAATAAACAGTCTTCATAGTCATGCGTAGTGACTTCACTTAGGGAATCAAAACAGCCTTTGTATGACACCAATGATGCCAATCCTCCACAAAGAGACTTGGGTAATTAAAGTAAGCTCTTGAAATCTAAATTTCCATAAAGGACTGTAGAGGAGAGCAAATGGGGAATATATTTAAGAGAAGTGAGTGATAGTCAATATGGGTTTCCTCTTAACTGCTTTATTTGTGAGTTTGGTGTTAGGGATTAAACCAGAGCCTCTAAATGAATTGAATGATGTACAGTGATTTCCACCCAGATCATCTTAACCTTGCCCAAACAGAGCGATCAAGTGCGACCACGTAATGCTGCCAGATTGGTGCTGCTAGTGAGTGTGGATGGCTGGTTCTAATGCAGTTTAATAGACAAATCACTTGAAATATTAAATCACAAAAATACTCACATTGTGCAGAACATATGTTTTGTGCATTTTTATTTGAAATATATTATACAGATATTTTTGTATTAGAACACTTTTTTTTAAAAAAATGAGTATTTTATTTGGAGAATTAGACATTTTCCTTTTTTCTATTTTGTCTTTTACTTCCCCAAGTCCTTCTTTAGCATAAGATCATCTATCCAGCTACAGCACATTGATTAAACTAAGATTCATGGTTTGTGTGTTGGCTGAGAAAGAAAAATCATGAAGAGAAATTTTCCTTCTCTCCCAGCATAAAGTTTATCACAAGCTTCTTTCTTATTAATATTCACCTTTTCCACACTGTTATATGACCTTCTATGTATAAAAGACTTGTTAGCTCAGTTTATCCCCGGTGGGCATCAAGATTTGAACTCATGACTTCAGTACTGACAGATTAGCCTAGTAATCCATTGTATCTCCTTGGCTTTCTGCCCAGTTTTTCACAGTCTGAATGATTCATGGAACTGAATTGGTCTGCATCATTCAGCATTGGTAATCCATCATCAAAGCAAATCATACTCTTCATCTCCCATCAGTCAAAATGTGCTTAGATTATCAGTTTCCCCAAATCTCCTGTCACTTCAAAAAGATGGTAAAGAGACCAGCACAATTTAAAAAGCCTGTGCACCTAACGCAGAAAAAGCAGCCTCCCAATTAAAAACAAACAAACAAAACAGTACATTAAGAACTAAAAGAGAAATAAAATATTGCCAATCAATTATTTATAAAAAAGACATACAAAAAGATGAAAATATGAGTAGGACAAAATTAATCATTTAACATTTTATTTTGATCTGATAATTTCATATTTATACAAAGCATTCATTACATAAAGGGTTGTACATGTGGTTGTGTTAGTATGGTCGCTAATCTTGAATGAGTATGAAAAAATGTGAAATAATTGCCATATATTTTGCTAGAGAAGAAGTGTAATCTGTAAAATCAGTGTTGAGGTCAGAAAGATCTCAGGACAATTTGTCTCAATGGTGGGTCTCTCACCTCCCACTGCTTTCCCACTCAGCATTCTTGGTAAGTAGTGTTTTGTTTTGATGTGAATATTAATCATTTTAGACAGCTTCAGCCAGAGTGAGAAGTTCTCCCACAGTATTCTGTTTTATCTGTCTTGTATTCTACATGTAGACTCTGTCCACTTTTCATCTTAAAATAATTTTGGCTTACATAAAAATTCAATAATATAATATTAAATAAATAAATACGTAAATAAAGACTCCATGTCTTTGAAAACTATTCTTTCCTTGCCTTAGAGTCTAGAAAGAAAGAATTGGGTATATAAATACATAAGCAAAATAATTTGGTTGGCCATAGTTTTAATAGGTCTCTGGATTTAATGAAGGATCATAAAAATATACCCAACACAAAAGGGAGGAATTTATATTAATATTCTAAACAATTTACTCTGGTAATGTTGGTGAAGAAGAAAGAGCATGATGTCATTATTTCTTGCCCACTACTAAAATAGCAAGTAATGAGTCATGCAATTCATGCTCAAATCAATCACTAAAATCAAGTCTTTCAATTAAGATGTTCCTCTTCTGCTACTACTGGATGGATATATACAGAAACTCTCTAAAAATCCAAGCAAGTGATTCCCTGTCTCTGCTTAATTATTGGTAGGCAACAAAAGTCAGCACTTCCAGAATTCACCTATGCAGTTTCAACCATTCATACATTCTTCCTTATACATAGTGTGTGTAGGGGGGGGGAGGAACTCTACCTATAGCTCCCATTTATTATGCAAATTCTATGTTCTTATCTCTTTCCAAGAGTTTAGACGCACTGTTATGTATCCTTCAGTGATGAGTCTTTTTGGTCAAACACCTGGAACTTTGTTGGTTCCAATAATTCCACTTGCTTTTGCCAGTGTGATAATGTTCCTTTGCAAAGTGGTACTGAGGTCAATCCATGGTTTTCTGCTGCTCAGGTGATATGTGTATTCTCTATAAGGATGGAAGTCTATGTGATGCATAGGATTAATGGATAACACCGATTTCCTACTAAGTACATTCTGTCCCCTATACTGAAAACTTCATGTTAAAGGTAACAAGAGTAATTGTGTAATATTATTATGCTACAGCAATGTTTGTATTATCCATAAGAGGAAGATTTTAAGTTCAGGGAAATTAAGTGAAATGCCTAATATCATGATGTATAAAGTCACAAACAGGACTGGGTCTAAAGCTCAGTTGGTAGAATGCTTGCCTCATATGAACAAAACCTTAAATTGGATTCCTAGCATTTGGTGGTGCTCACCTACGAGCCTAGCACTTAGGAGCTGGAAGCAGGACAGAAGTTCAAGTTGGCCCTTGGCTCTTCAGGAAGAATTTGAGGACAGTCTGTCTGGGCTATATGATACAGAGTAGACAAACCAGTAAACAACCATTTAATTAGTCTCTTTGCCTCTGGGGGAAGATGAACTGGTGTCTCTGTCATTTGCTCCTTGCTTAAACTCATACTGGTTACTAAGGTTTCACAAAGTCTCAGGACCTACTTATAGAAGAAAATGAATGGTGTTTAAATGGTGAGGTAATGGAGAAAGAAAGGCGAATGGTGCAATTTTACTCCCTGGTATGATCATGGAGTCTGTTCATATCAATGAATAATCTGATCAATCAGTATGTAAAATATGGTCTGATTTTCAAAGTTAACTCTGAAAAACATGAGTCTGCAACAGCATTATCTTGAGGTTTCTTAATGAACAACAACTGGTCTTTATTACCTAGAGTTTCTGACTTGGTAGGTATAGTATGATGTTTAAGAACTGTATTTCTAGTTCCAGAACACATTCCCTACTATTACTGATGTTGTTATCAGGACCACTGGAGATGTACTTTGGATACACTTCCACTTTTGTGCAAGAAGATTTTGTAGAATACTGAGAGGAAACAGGTTCCTGGACTAAGACTGGAAGTGGAAACAGGTTTACTCAAAATATCTACCTGACTGCCGAGCAATCAGAATCAGAAATATATGGGAAAAACAAAGGTAAATGTGATGAAATGGAACTGATGCCTGGAAGCTGAGATTCAGACAGAGGTTTTTGGACCATCGTATGGACATCTGAAAGAACAGTGTCACACACCAATGGGGCCAAAGCATGTCTCATGTCTATTAGAGTCTGGGCACGAAATATTCTCTAAATTAAAATTTTTGTTTCCAGTTGTTGGTATTATTTTGAGAGATTCTAGAAATCTTATGAAGTTGGTCTTGGCTGGAAATGTAAGTTACTTGGAACTCTGTTTTTTTGTTTGTTTGTTTGTTTTTGTTTTTGTTTTTTCCCTCAGAATCCCCCTTCCCATCTCCTTCTCTTTGCTATAAGAAAAGCAGCTTTTCCTCTCCATCCCTAAACGTGATGGTACACAGGCTCTTTATGGTCTAAGAAATAATAGAAACAGCTGACTATAAACTAAAATAAGACAAAGTAAATCTTTCTTCCTTTATGCTTGGTTGTTGAAGCTATTTTGTCACAATAAGAGAACAACTAGAGAAAGCCTAGGGTGCTTGCAAGTCAAACATAACGGGCAATGCTATTGGGCACTCCAAGGAACAGAATGACTATAGAAATGGAAACAGTGAAGATGGTGGTCAAGAGATTTCAGATGGGAATGAGAAATATTTAGGGGATTAGATTGAAGATCTTGGATATCATGTTACCAAAGAACTTGGATACATTTGGACTATATCCTAAGACTTTGGAGAAGATTGAGTTTATGAATGACAGACTAATTAATAAAGTAGCAGCGACTGTATGGTAGCAGAACATTCACAGTATGGCATGATTATCCCTGTCTGCTTTTAGACACATTCATAGAATTTGGAGCAAAAGCAGAGAAGAAACGATTTTAGGCGCTTTGTAGTTTATTGAGTCACCTGTTCAAAGTCGCAGACAAGGAAGGTGCGATTGTTAAAGCAACTACGGCCAGTAAAACAGTCAAATAATTTACATCAGTGTAGTATGCAAGCTGTTTGGAAACCATTTCAGGCATCGCTAACACTTAAGGTGTTACTAGTTGAGAGAAGAGCTGTGGTGCTTCTTGTCTGCAAAGGCTCTCATAAAGAACTATTTATCTTCAGCCCTCCAAGTACTTAGAGTCCACCATAGTCTTTGTTCAGCAATTGGTGGAAGACCTTGAAGGTCTGCACCTACAGCTGATTTTCAGGATACAGAGTGCAAAACTTGTGGGATCACAATGTTGCCCATAAAGATTTCAAAGGGAAAGAGACTGGGAAATGAGTTATAGGAGCAGAACCTTTGCAAGGGTGCTCTGGAAAGGGAAACTTGGAACTAAAGATGTAATATACACTTCAAAGTACACAGTAAAGATATCAGAAATGTGTGATGTGTGCTGAGAAAAGCTGCAGCTTGTAGGAGAGCAAGCACAAGAGAAATGCTAGGCAGCTTGTAGATGACAATATAGGGAAGGACTGTGCATCCACATTAGTGATCATAGCACATAAGAGGATGCTGTAGATCTTTGTGGTTTCTTTCTTTCTTTTTTATTTTTAATTTACTTTTTTAATATTTCATTTTATATTCCAATCACAGTTCTCCTTCCACCCCTCCTTCTACCTCACCCCCAGCCTCTACCCCAGCCCACCCTCATCCACTCCTCCCAATGGGTAAGGGCTCCCATGGAGAGTCAAGAATGGCACATTAATTTGGGGCAGGGCCAAGCTGAATGAAGGTCGTGGAAACTCATGAACTCTATACCAACATTTGTGCAACTTTAATGAGCCCGAACTAGACCCTCCTATGTGAGAGATAGTGGTGAAGCTTGGACTATCTGTGAGACGCCTGGCAATAGAACCAGGATCTATCCCTGGTGCATGAGCTAGCTTATTGGAATCCATTCCCTATGGTGGAATGCCATGCTCAACCTTAATGCAGTGGGGGAGGGGTTTGGTCCTGTCCCCAACTCTACTCTTTTCTATGTTCCCTGTCATTATTTTGAAATGGGAATGTTTTCTTGATGTCATTTACCTTGGAAATATGCAATGCTAGTTTGTTTTTGATTGTTACAGGAGTTTTGACTGAAGAGCTGATCTTGAATATTAAAGAAGACTTTTGAAGTTGCATTTAAAAAATTAGTTAAGTAATTAATATTTATTGTCATTTTTGGTTTTGTGATCTACTACTCTCTGTTATACTACATGTCCTCTTTATAAAAATTCTGTTCTACTTTTTATTTTGAAACAGGTTCTCACAATGTTGCCCAGGCTGGCCTGGAATTCACTATGTAGAAAAGGGAAGGCCTTAGAATTGTGAGCTTCCTTGTTCAGCATTCAGAGGAACTGGGCTTTACTGGCTTGTACCACAATACCTGCACTGACTTTGTACTTTTAGCCAATGCAAGAATTGCTAGCACATTGGAAAATCTTGGGAACTGAATGTAATTTTGGGGTGAGGGAGCTTTATATTAGAACTGTAACATTCCACCCTTCTAACACAAAATGCACATGTGTTGAAGGCTTGATCTGCAATGGTGTCACCATTTGTGGATGTTTTGCAAACTTTAGAATGTCTGTCCTAGCTGGTGAATATATATCATCAAGATTTGTCCTTGGGGGCTGTATCTTGTTACAAGTTCCTCCCGGTCTCTCTGCTTTATACTTGCCTCAAAGTGAATGGCTTTGCTCCCCTGTATCCTCATTCTCATGATGATCTGCTTTACTTCAGCTCAGGCACAATCAAGCAGACAAATTTTTGATAGACATTTCTGAGATAGTTTTCCAAAATAAATATGTCTTCTTTTAAACTATTTAGGTTGAAAAATATTAACAGTGATAAAAGTGAGCTACTTTCCCCTTTCTTCATAGAGAATAAAGGGTTATACTAACTTGAGATAGTGAACAATAACTCAAAAATAATAACAGAGCACAATAGAATAACAGTAGGTGAGAATTATAGGCAAATACAGTAAGATATCCCATTCTTTTGGTCAAGAAAGCAACACTGTCTCTGTAAATGACATCAAGTATGACTATAGGCTAGGGGAGTATATTTCCTGTTACAGTTAATTCCAATGAATACACAACTATTGTCTTTGACTAATCCATTGTGTCTAGTCCTCACTCTTGTTGAGATTGAGGGTGGTGATTAAACACTTTTCTAGGCTGTTTGAAGCTACTGACTTGGTCCTTACAATGCAGAAAACCAGCAAATGAATGAACAAAAAAGATGTGACTGGTCTTTCTGAGCATAGACAGTAAATTGGTATTTGGAATCTACAGCAGAGACAAAATATTCTCAGGATTAAAAGTGTTGTTACTTGTGCTAAAACTTTTGTATTAACTAGACTAGACACTTTGGATATAGAGAGTTGACCAATGGAAATAAATCCCAACCAGTGGGTTATTGGTTCAGTAACCGTTTTCACCCTTACTGGTACCATGCTCTTTTATTAAAACAGAAACAAAGACTCCAGAAGGAAATAACTTCTAGAGAAACAGAAATAATCAGGGCTAGTTGGATGGTAGCAAAGCATTTATATAGGGAAGGAAGGGTGGTTGATAAAATAATTTTCAGAGAAAGATTTTCACATACAGTTTGCACAGGTAGAATAAGCTAAAGATAACACCTCAAATCACATTAATATTTATAATATTGCTCATAATAGCTATTAATTGTTTAGAGTAACTGACATTTTTCATTTTAGATATTGTTTTTCAAAATGTGTTCGTCTTTCTAGTAAAATTCCCTTTAAACTGTATGGTGTGTGTGTGTGTAGGTGTGTGTGTGTGCATGAGCAGGCATGCACATGCATGTGCAGTGTATGTGAGTGAACATGTAAAAGACAGAGGACAATTCTGTGGAGTTGGTTTCCTCTTTCCACTCTCATGTGGGTTCTTACATTAAACTCATGTTGCATGCTGTGCTACAAAGCGCCTCTACCTGCGGGCCAGGTTGCTGGGCCTAGCAACATCCTTTTAGAACGAAATTCACCAAACTGAAAATACAAACTCAAACATAGTAAAAGGAAATTAAATTATTTTGATGCATCTCTATTCCCTTCATGGAATTTCTACTGAAATTTCCACAACACCCATATGAGTTCTAGAAAAGATTTCACTGTTATATTAGGAGAAAACCCTAAAGTTTGAGCTTTTAAAGTTTTAGCTGATTTCATTGTAAGAGGCTTCTTCCACATATCTAATTATAACAGCTCAGAGTTGGAAAACATTTTGATGAAAATGATATCATGTAGAAGTTCAAAGTGATGATTACATCAACAATTAGCTGTAACTGTGTCCCGTACGGACTGAACTATGTGCCGTGCAGTTAAATGAGGAGGACTGAATATTGCCACAGCTGCAAGTGATGCTGGCAAAGCTGCTCCCTCAGTGTGCAGTCAGGTCTCCTGGCACTCCTTAAGCTGCCAGAGACAAGGGGTAACAGCTGGGCAGAGGGCACTGTTTCAGCTTGATAGAGTGATTATGAAAATGGTGCTCCCAATTCAAGTATGCCAGCTCACAATTGCACATCCTCTATAGAATGTGACTTTGGGGAAATGATTTGGGCATTGGAAACAGAAGAGGAAAAAATGAAAACCCACAGGTTTTGTGTTTGTGTTTTCTTTTGTGATGTTGCTTCCTTTTTGACATCAGCATTCCCAGCTGGCCAAAGATTGAAAAACACGTATCTGTAGAATGAGTGGTCTCTCTATAGCAGTAGGCTTTGCATTAATCAAGCTGTTGACCCTCAAGAAATAAAAATCTCGTTTCAGAAAGGTCATATTGAAGTTTAACAATCACATACGATATTCTAAGAAATCAAGGGACATATAGCTACTCATGACAACGACTGCCTCACTAGCTTGTTTTCTGCAGAAAAAAAATACGCAACATGGGTGAACCCCCACTTCATTTAGTGAAACAAACGAAAATGTAGCAGGTAGATCATGAAGTGAACCTAATAGTACTGTGGTAGGATTTTTTTGTTTCAATCTTATCTTCACTTGAACTGTAATTCATACAATTATGCTAGGGGGTGGCACAGTGGCTAAAAACATCGTACAGATTCGCTGTCAGCCTTTTGAAGAAAGTGAATGAGTTGTTCAACAAATTGTATAGGTCTCAATAAATGATTGGAAGAATGGATAATAAAAAAAAACTGGAGGAAGGGGTGTGAGTTGGAAATGAAGTCACATCTCAGTACCTAAATAATCAGTGGTCCCAGAACAACAGTGGTTAGTTTTTCCTCCTTTTCTCTGTTCCCCTTCTAATCCTCCTCACCTTTCCTTACCTGCTCCCCTTTCTTTTCTTCTTTGCCCTTACACATTTCAATGTACAAAGCTGTTTGGGGATAAGTTATAAGGATGTAGTCATTTTAGCCTAATTTTTCTGTAGAACTTGAAAGGAAAACATTGCTGGTTAGGAAAAGGAGAACACTCACCTACCTGCATGAGGAATTTTAAACCTTGGGAGGATGTCTTAATACCGCAGGCAACCAGCTTGGGAAAAGGAGGACTGACGGCAGAGATCAAAAGACTAAGAAAAGCGTGTCAATACAATTAGGTTTGAAAAAATATAGGAGACAGAAAACACCGGGGGAGAGGAAAAAAATCAGTATCACACAGCAGGAAGAATTATGTTGAACTCTAATGTGGGCCTTAAGAGAAACTGAAAGCTGAGAGGGCCTTCCAAATAAAATCTACAGCTGAAGCTGACAACTCTGATGACTTTGTCAATTCAGTTAAAGCACACTGGATAAAAAAAATGAATAAAATTTGTGATAGTCATTAGAAATTCATATTTGTATTTATAAAGAGCATTAAAAATAGATATTTGGATTTAAAGTTTTAAACACTATAAAATTGCTTTATATCTCTTTTTGCTAAAATATTTAGGCAGCTTAATTGTTTATGCTAGATACTTAAATTACTAAATATTTAGTAATAACTAAAGGAAAGATATAGGTGATCAACAGCAAGGTAACAAGTTTGTTTTAAGTAGAATTTGTCAGTCATCCATATCAATTATCTCTAGGAATCTGAGGGCAGGAACTTGGAGTCTATTTGGTTAAGGATGTATTTTGACTATTGTTGCATCTGTATATGTGTCTGTGTGTGGGCATGTGCACACGGGTCCACAGATGCCCTCGGAAGCAAGAGATGTGAGATCCTATTGGAACGACTGAAAACCAGTCAGGAGCACCTCACACCCCGATATGAATGCTGAGAACTGAACTCGTACCCACTGCAGAAAGAGAAAGTTTAACTGCTGAAACATCTCTCCCGCTCAGTATTCCAGTTTTTACTTATTTATTTCTTCTGTATATGGGTTTTTTTAAGTAAACATTTCTTTCATCTATTTCCAGAAAGAATCTTAGACTCCAACTGTGGCTGACCTCAAACTCATGACTCTCTTGACTCAAACTCTCACCTGCTAGGATTATAGGAATGCTCTCATACCACACAAACCATTTTAAAAATTAGGAAAATTTAAACATTCAACCAGTGACCATTCTCACAGAGCTAAATTTATCATGCTTCAGAGCTATCCAAATATTTCAGAGTTTAGAATTACCATAGAGGTCGAGATATATATGAATTCATGTACATTTTATAAAATCTCTAGGGAAGTGTCAAGGGAATTTTGAGTATAAAGATTTTTCAGCTAACTACTATAACCTGCCATAAGCTGTGACTCCAAGGCTATTTACAAAGTGTTCAGAAAATGGTATTTAAGAATCTTCCACTTAACTTGTGAGAGAAAGTTATAATTACGGATGGTTTTCCAGTTGACATTCTATGGTTGTGATCTAGTTATTCTTAAATGTAAATTTATCTTCAAAAATGAGTCATCCTTCCCTCTGCAGCTGTCACAAAAATGCAGAGGAGAAGCCATTAGGGCAGGCAACAACACTGCAGAATAACTCAGTCTCAACAAAGGTACTGGAATTCAAAAGTAATGAATTGAACCTCCTCTGAAAAAGCAAAAGGAATATAAACTGACTCTGTGGTCTTCTTCCTAGGAGTTTTGAGTCACACCAACATGAGAGTTCCTGCTCTATCCATAAATTAGAATCTAATATAAATGTATGACTAAACGAATTAGTGTAGATGGACATCATGTTGTTCTAAAGGAGGCTGGCAAAGGACCCATCACTAATCTTGCGAGTTTGAAAACACTAGCTATTTTGTTAGAGCCTGTTGTTTTTGTGTAATTCGGCGACAGTTTAGCATTGGTACCCACTGCTGGCCTTATGTTCCTGCATCTGCTGTGTGAAGAAAACATTTTTCCCTTAAAGTAGCATCCACCATGCTAATTGTCTCCACTCCCAGTTCATGTTAAGCGTCAGATGAGCGATTTGTCTTTCAAGGCATGTACAGGCACTCGTTTGATTCTGGCGATGGCTGTCTTTTTCCAGGAGATTCAAAGAGTTTGTAGCTCTAAGATACTGAGATCACCTTCCACAGACAGTACTTGCCTCAATTAAATCTAACACATGCTGAATTTATACAACACTAAATGAAGCAGCTGAACTGTGAAGTACTCCATCGACAGACGCTTTAGTCTACATGGCAGGAGGGTAACGGGCTACATTGGAAATTATTCATTATTTCTCTGTGTGTCATTTGCACACCACTATTAAGTGACATCTGCCATTTTTCTTTAAGTATTTTACTTTGCTTGGAAACTATACATTCAGAATATTTTAACTACTGTTCTCAATGCTCACTTGACCAGCAAGCTACTTTGTCTTTCTTTATGAGCAGATAATTGAGAAGCTGTTCTCATCTTGCTGCCCTTCTGAGGCAATATCAAATGTTACTTCATTCCTATGACACTGGGTGAGATTTTCCTGATGGAACAAGTATCATCATGTGGTGAGATGTTCTAAATGTTACTGGAAAAACAGTACATCCAGAAAATACTCATCACACATTCCGTTATTTCTTAATTAGATTGACTATTAACACTGTCTAAAACTTCTAGCTGCCTAAAGACTTCTGTTTTAGTTAGCTTTTTCTTTTTCTGTTAGATCAGTGCCCTATTTGTGCTGATATCCTGAGTTACATATGTTTATTTCCAGCCGTAGGCCTTTTATTCTTGTCAGTATATTAAGGTCTTAATCCTTTGTGAATTTTAAGGCAGAAATAGAGCATTATTATTAATGTGGACAATCAGTTTTCTTTAGTCTCTTTCATATGTTTATTGTTTTGTCTTCTCTGACCCCATTTCCTTCCTTTTATCTCCCATTATTCTCTCATACTCAAGAAGTACATTATAGCTTTTCTTTTAATGTAGGTTTGCATTTCACAAAATTTTATGTTCTCACCATTTTTTTCTTTCTCTCTCCTTCATCCTTCCTTCCTTCCTTCATCCTTCATCCTTCCTTCCTTCCTTCCTTCCTTCCTTCCTTCCTTCCTTCCTTCC
>LOJH01007496.1:0-22856 GCA_001685095.1 Ellobius talpinus
GTATTTCAAAACCGCCACTTTTTAGTAGACCTGATCCCACTGCCTACCCAGGCAAGGGAAATGATAACTAGGCCAAATGACCATTCAATATCTATTCTATTTTTCTCATTTTACTCTGTGGCTTTAGGGTTCCAACTCGTGTTATCAAGCTTGGTAGCTGCCTCATTTGCTTACTCAACTATCCTACCAGACCTCATGAATTATTTATTTCTGAATTATCTTAATCTTTTGATGATATAGTTAAGGATAATTTGTGAAAATGAGCTGTGCCATGTTACTGGAAATTCTTTGGGTCTGGAGAGGTGACTGAGCACTTAAGAGTACTTGCTTTTCTTGTCAGTACCTGTTCAACTCCCAACATCCACATAGATGGCTTACAACAACTGTAACTGGAGTCCAATGAGATCAGACACTTTCTCCAGTGGCTGACACACATACACATGAGCAGAGATACAGACAAACAGACAGACAGACACAGAGAGAGAAAGAAGAGAGAGAGAGAGGGGGGGGAGGGAGACAGAGAGAACAAATCTTTTTCAAAGGTTTTAAAATGCAAAGAAAAGAAAAACAAGCAAAATGTGCTAATTTTTTCCTATGTGGAAGTCTAGAAGCCAAATGAAGTACAGTCTTAGAAATCCTTTGGACAGATTACTATCTCATCCTTGCCTAATTTACAACAGGAAAAAAGCCATGAGCCATAGATATATCATGATCTTTGGGCAGGCAGATATAAATGCACCACTACTGGTTTAGTAGGAACTGATTACAAGAAAACAGATCCTCAATTATGGTGTCCATTGTAGAAAAGATAACAAAAGGAACAGGAATCCCATGTAAGATTCCTTTTGATTTACCCAGTTTTTCCTTTTGCCTTTTGCCTCCAGAATTTCATGGAATTTCTTCACTGTTTCATTCAGAGTAATCTTCAGATCTTCTACAGCTTCCTACCAGCACTTGCCAGTCATTAAAGGCCCTTAATCCTTTGGTTTTCCTTTCAGTTCAGCATGTTTCTTATCCATCTTATTCAGTTCAGCATGAATGCTCAGCTCACCTCAATGTACTGCCGAATTGCATATACCCTCTAATTTAATCCTTTTTAAGTTCTTTGAAGGATTGAAGTACTGTATCTCCATCTCTACTAAAATAATACACAATGAGCACATCAGCCATTAACTATTCAAAGCAGAAATAAGCCATTGCTGTTTTCTCTAATTCAGATTTTTATCTGAATCCCTGAAAGCAAGGATTAAATAACCTTTTTAACGTACTGGATCTGATGAAGATTGACATCAATGTGCTACAATGAGATATAACTCAGAATGGCCATCACTAAAATATCTCAAGTCAGAATTATAACATTTATTGATGTATTTCATATATAACCTATTCCTTAAATACTAAAATAAGTATTTAAACCAGAGCCTTGCTTAAAACTCATTCTGTTTATTCATGTGTATTTTATAGTGCCAGCACCATAGCGAATTTTTATTCACATTTTCTCAGTCCTCATAAACATTTTAATTAGAATTTCAAAGAATGAAAACTGTTACAGATCACTTGCCAGAGCCCAAATCCAGGAAAAAAAACAGAAAAACATATGTTTCATATTGTACCATTAAGTTCCAACACTTTTTCAACTCCCTACGAATTTCCATCTTTTACTTAGAAATGTCATATCTACTACACACTTTTCTTCCTTTCAGGGAATATACTGTGTTATAACTTCCTGAGAGAAGTAGTCAGCAATACGTGTTGGAAAATAAACCCATGTTGTCTTCTCTCCAGAGTGTACTGCAATCTCAGACAGAAATTTACTGGAAGGCAGTGAACAATCGTTATTTACTGTAGTGTTCACAGATGGTTCTTTGGTTGGTGTTCACTGATGAACATGACAACATGTCCTTACAAAATTGCTAGATAGTAATCATATCTACTAATAAAATTTTTAATATTTGTGAGTAGTATGCCATATCAAATTAGCTGGGCCTATTTTCTATTTGTCATGATGTCACTTCCTAAGGACTGTTCAACAAAGGATATATAATTAGTTAAAATAAACCATATGTTATATTTAAAAGATATTTAGATCTGTACTAGAAAATTTTCACACTTATTTGGTCCAAGTGTTCTGGTTGTCATAACATTAAGGCAAAAGTTTATATTTGGACACTGAGCTGAGAGGAAACACGTGGATGCAGATGTGCAAAGAGTGGTGTGTTCACTGAGGGATGTGTCTAGGAGTGCAGTCACTTGCTTGTCTGTGAACAGCACCCAGCGTCTGCTAATTTAGTTGAATAAAAATATCTATTTAAAGCATGACAGATTGAAATTATTATCTGTCCTTATTAAACATGCTTAGATTAACAATGAAAGATACATGCAGATAATTGTGTCCTTATCTTGAACATTGTCAGGAAAATATTTTATGTGTACTACATTGCAACTCCATTTGAAAATAAAAGATACCTTTTCTCCTATGTTATAATTGTCAGGGTAAATGATCAAAGTTTGAGTATCATCAATATCAATCACTTTGTTATAAAAGAAAGCAGAAAATCTGTAGGGGAGAAACACTGGGAGGCTAAATACAGGAACTTTACTGCAGACTTTCTGAAAAAATTGTGTTCAATTTTTAGCTATTCAAACTCTTTAAAAATCAGATGTTCATAAAAGATTGAGAAAATTATGTCACAATATTACTTATATTATGTGGCATATAAAATATTTCTAAGGGACATAGGCATAAGTAATGCAGAGTAATTTTAAAACTTGTTTTTTGTAAATATATGGCTTATTATTATAATGTAGCATATTATTTTTCCAGTTTCATTTTTATGTTTCCATTGAATAGACCGTTAGAACATTATGCACTTCTGAAACTTTATTTTTCCAACAGGATAGAAAAGTCATTATAAATGTATCAAACAATGTTTATTAAAGTTGATGTTAAGTCCCAGGGCAATTAAATAAGCATGAAGTGACCAATTGAGAAATATTAAAAAATTCCAAAATATATGAGAAGCCAATTTAAAAGGATACTGTGTCAAAGAAACCATGTTCATTTAAAAGTATTGGAAGAATTATGTGATTGTGGTCTAACAGTGATACCTTCAGTTAAAGTTTTCAAAGAGAATGTTCTCAAATTATAAAGAGACTCTGAAAACAAAGATATAAAGTTTAAATCAATTTAAGAAAATTTATGTTTATTTCAAATCTAATAATTTATTTCACAGGATCTATGATAAGTTGACTGCCTCTCAATCAAAATTCTAGGGACCATAAATAGATTAAATATTTAATTATTCAGATTATGAATTATTTTAATGCATACATTTATTTTCCTTAGGATGAGACACAAATATTAACAAAAGAATTACTCAATAGAATGTGGCATCAGATGACCTGCCATGAAAAAAATGAATGTCTAAAGGAAGGCCTCAAGATGGAAATTTCTTGCATCATACATTGTGGATCATCTGGTGACAGATTCTCTTGTCCCATAACCAGCAACGGAATTCCTGGCATTCTTATTACTCAATCTGAAGGTTCATTTAAGGTGTAAAGTATACTCTATCCTAAAACTAGTATGCTATTTTGCTGTCTGGTCTTGTGCCAATTTGATAGAAACTAGAGTCATCAAAGAAGAAGTCTATTGTGTGATCTATAACTAAACACAGTTTTACATCTTCTATTATGTCTAAGAATTTTCTTAAGCTTCTTTAAATAATTTGAGAGGTCATATGCATGTTTTTGTGTGTTTGTATATGTGTGTGTGCATGTCTAAACATTTCTACATCTATATATCTATCTTTTTATCTATGGGGACCTACAGATATGAGCCTGTTCCACCTTGACTAAAGGTCAGAAAGTTTGAAATTATTTTTGCTCTTTCAAATTTGTTGACAACAGGTGTGGGTACAAACAAGAGATCCTCACATAGGGTGTGACTACTTCCTATGGCTTATTAAATAATCATAACTATTAGTATGGTAGTAAGAATAGTTAATAAATTATCACTGTACAAAACTGATTTGCAACAGTCTATTGGGTTGTTCATACATAAGTAATCAACATTTGGAAAATGAAATCAGAAACAAATACTTTTTTAAAGGGATTTAGTGGTAACACAAACCTCAAACTTATAAAAATGCTTTCAAGACTTTCTCAGTGCAGATTTGGAAGATCATCTATTTAAAATCAGTAATTTTATTTCTACAAAACCCATTTGGAAATTTGAAAGGAATTATATCTGATTCATAAATGAATTTTGAAGGCATGATAATATTTCTAATGCCAAATGTATTGACCTTGACTCATAACCTATTTGACCTAATATAGCTTTGTTTGTTTTAAGAGTCTTTAGAAATTGAACTACTTTATATCACCAGTATCACCTCTATTCAATTTATGTATGACACTCATCAATATTAATGATCTTTTTTCTTGTAAACAGAGACTGCTCATTTGTTTCCCAGCCACCCAGACCCAAATAATCACACAGAAATTATATTAATTGCAATGGTACTTGGCCTGTAGCTTAGGTGTATTAATAACTAGCTCTTATATCTTAAATTAACCCATTTCTATTAATCTGTGAATCACCATTGGGGCTGTGGCCTACTGGTAAGGTTCTATAAATCCCTGTGTCCTTCTCCTTGGGCAGCTACATGGTGTCTCTGTGACTCTGCCTATGCTATATCTCTTCCAGCATGGCTTTACTCTGCTAGGCCATTGGCCAAAACAGCTTTATTCATTAACCAATAACCAGAAGGACATCTCACACCACTTTCTACACATATTTTGTCTAGCAATGGATATTGGCTTTGAGAAAAATCTTCCTTTATTTATTTTAATTGCTCTTTTTCTATGTTTTGCAATGTAATAAATTTTACTTTTAATATAAATATTATTAATGTATTATTTTTTAAAAATAATAATTTGAAAGCTATTATTTACATATACTGTTTAAATTTGATTGCTAATATGTTGTTATAGATTCTTCTATCCATGTTCATCCAGAATATCATCTTCATATATTATCTTTTTCTGCTTTTGATATTAGTTTAGCAAATCACACATGTAAGTAGCTCATTATTTTGTAAAATATGTACTTAAATTTGAAATTGTTTTGCTCTATCTCTAGGACTTTAATTACCATGGCAATGTTATGATGCCTTATGTAAAAAAAAGTTCTAGAAGTTCTGATAGTATTTTCACCATTCAGCTTTGTCTTAGAAATCAGAAAAGCTGTAGTTTAATGTAGATGGTTATAAATTCTAAAAGGAATATTTTTCTCTTTATTTTTGGAGATACAAGAAAGTGTAATGAAATGCTGACACCTTCAATAAAAATAAGAAAAATCGTTTACTATTTTAGTTAGTTCTTATAAAATTTTGATGTTATCAAAGAAAAAGAATAATTTGTTCAAGTCTCTTCAATTTTATTCAACTGTTATAACCCATTAGCTCCTTATTAAATATACCATTGCTAAGGTTAAAATTTAGAATGTTTATGGAATAGCACAACACTTATACTTTTCTTCTGGTTGAAGATTTGACTACTCTTTTATTAGCCATGATTGCTCATTGTATTACAGTATGCATCCAGTTGGCTATTAGCTAAAATTTCTTAGTGTCAGTATAGAATGAGAATTCACTTTTTTTCCTGCTAGAATAATGAGAATAAATTTGTGAAATGAAATTTGCTAAGTGAGAATTTGCTAAACATATCAGTGTCTTTCTATATAATTTCAGAATAGTGACTTTAATACTTTAAAAATCAACTACAGTTTGTAAAATTCCAATATATATATATATATATATATATGTCTTATATATGAGTCATTTATAGTGTCTCAATAGCATATTTCCTTGTATAAAGGGCTTGTTGAATTTCTACAAAATAGTTTACCATGCAAACTGAAATATTGGAAAAGAACAAGCTGTTATAATTTGAATAAAAATGGCCTCCAGAAGTTCATATATTTGAATGCTTATTCTTCAGCAAGTGATACTACATGAGAAAGAATGGCAGGGGCTAAAGTCTTGTTGGAGGAAGTATAACAGTGAGAATGGGATTTGAGATTTCAAAAGTCCAGGCCAGACTCACTCTCTGTCTCCTTTCCTACTACCTGTGAATCCAGGTGGACAACTCACAGCTACTTCTCCAGTACCATGTTTGCTTGTGTGCTGCGATGTTTCCCACCTTGATGATAATGGACTGAACCTGTGGAACTGTGAGCAATAATGGTTTCTTTCGTAAGAGTTGTCATGATCATGGTGTCTCTTGACAGCAATATAACACTGACTAAGACACTTGCGAAAAGGATTAGAGGCCAGGTGTAAAGGAATAATGAAGGCTTGATTAAAAGGTTATTGTGTAAATTAAAGAAAAAAGAGATAAAGCAGTCCAAACTAGTATATATGCAAAGGTTAATGTATAGTTAGAAGACACATGAGTATTCTTAGAATAAATGAAGAAACTAAGAAAGACAATATTTCAAATGATGAACAAGTGAGATTTTAGGCTGTGATATGCCATGCTTTTGCCTTTGTGACTGCTGGTGGATACATCATAAGGAAGCTTTCCCACCAGACTGATCTTCCAAATCAATGCAATATTAAGTTTAAATTCTGTAGCTAAAATCAGTTTCTTTTGAAGTTCTGTTATTGTTGCTGTCTAAATTTTTAATATGCAAGAAAACTAGTAAACACAATATTATTCTAAATATCTTGGGATAATAATTATGGAAACTACAGCATTCTGAAGAAAGCATCACACAGCATTTCAGATTGTCAAACTTGCTAAATTCTCATGCTGAAAGACTTCATTCTGTTTCAGCTTTACAGAAATAGTTTCAGGTCCTTAATCACAAAATATGTGATAAATAAACACAAAAATTTCCCCATATTTAAATGTGTAAAAACTTAGTATTATATTTTATAAAAAACAAATCTGTTTATGATGCATAGTAGATATCAAAATCAAGTAGTTTACCTATCTTTTCCTTTCAGAATAGTCTTACATAAAAATGTTTATCTTTTCTGTTTGTAAAATTAAATTTGGGGAGAGTCAAAGGAATGCCAATTATAATATATATGAGTAATCTAATCAGCAAAAAAAGCTTAGTAAAAGACAAGTGCATAAATATTATTAGCTTTCTTTGATGTACTATTATTTCTTTTAAAATCAGTGAGGTTTTCATTTGTAAAGAAACATCTAAAAATGATGCATATTTGAAAGTTTTTCAATTCCAGTTAATCTACCCATATCATGTTTGAAAGTAGAGTCTGATTATTTCCTTCACCTTCACTTATCTTTAAGAGAAAGACTGTTTGACAGCAAGAGATCAGTCCATTCAGCACAGTAGCTGGCATCCCCACATTGGTCAGGGTAATTGGAAGACCTTTCTGTTTTCTGTCATAGTGGGTTTCCAGAGACAATAAATAAATAGCACAAATAGACATCCAGGTAAACTTTTACAGTCTGACCATGATGGGGAATATTCTTACTTGTCTCTTATGTGTTATTTCTTATTTGCCTAATGTTCCTGTGATCCAACACTACACTTCTGGATACAAACCAACTGTGAATCACATCTGGATGTTTTGTCATTGTATTCCTCATTGAAGAGTTCAAAAGCAATCCCCATGAAGTAATTTGAAAATATAGATTGAGGGAAGATGTTCAATAAAATATAATTAACAATTAGTTGCTGTTGCAGGTACCTTATAATTCAAGTCATCAGATCATGTGATGTTACCACGGCCAAGGTCAAAGTCAGGAAAATTTCAAAAACAGAACACCCTAAATATACATTTGAATTTGTTAGAAGTTTCATGTAGCTTTAGTATTTACTGTAAGTAGTTCTATCATTTGATATGTTGAAGTCTAAGTTATTATTTACAGAGTCCCAAACTGCTTAAAGGTTTATGAAACAGACATTTTCTCCTTGAATTTCATCTGAAAGAAACACCAAATTAATGAATTAACTTAAATGAATCATAGCATCATGATCAAATGTGACAGGTAGTAGGTCTCGATGTACAATCTTTTTAATAATACCTATTATGAGAAAACCTGAATTTTCTTAGCCAAAGTGAGAATGTAAATTTTGAAAGCATTTTTGAAATGGGAAAAAAAGATTTCAGTTTAATTGACAAGAATTCAAAGTGGGATCTGTTTTAGTTAGTGTATGCTGCATTGTATACTCATTTCTATGGATATGAGTCTTTACTGAGTTTATACACAGTGAAAAAACAATTGGCAAATCAACTCTTATAATTTTTGTTAACTTATCTCAATAAAATCCCACTTAAGGTAAAAAAATATTATTGTGATAAACTACAATAAAACAAATGTGTCTGGTAGTGAAAACCATGCATAGCTCCAGGAACATATATTCCTAGAGAACTCACTGAGCTTTAAGACTCCAGTGTTTCCATAGTAACCACTATCCATATTTTTACAGGTGCTTGATACAATGAAAACCTAGCTGTCTTTACTATTCAACTGTAGCATAAATATAAATAATTTTGTCCACTAGTGTAATATTTAAGAAATTCTATGATGGATCATGGACTAGACTATCTGAAAGAGTATGAAAGAGCAGAATGACTGAAAAATAAATCATTTTGAAAGTAATGGTTAGTCCCATAATAAGTATTTGGAAGCCCTCAGAGTTTGGTGATACTTTGGTAAGTGAAAAGAAGAAGAAAGTGAAAAAAAGAATAGCAAGGGAAAACATTCCCAGATAACTAGATTTTTTCCCTATGTTCAGTAGTTTGATCCCATATAAGGATTCAAATCAGACACATCAGAACTTTCAATAATTCTCCTAAGCTCCTTCAATACATTCCTAGGATGAGAGATGAGAGAATCAGAAGTGGTGTGATTCGTTGTTCGTGCCTTTCCGTAGATAATATTTTTTCCATGACTGGTTATTTGATTGCAGTGGCTGGAGTGTGTGAGGTACAGGTGAACAGAAACTTACCCTGGCTTATGTAATGTATACTAAATTATAAATTTCAGTTATATTACAGTTTGAAATATGAATATATAACTAAATTAAAAATAGACAATAAAATAATTTATTTTGGCATTTATGTGATATTTCAAGTTAAATAGAAACAAAAACCTTAAGATCCATTTTTAAATGAACATTTAAATTAATTGGAAGTGTTTATAAATTAGCCTATAACTTTAATATTAAATATAATTTTTGAAATTTAAAATCTAACTATAAGAATAAAAGACAATTATTCTCAACTTTACCTACTTGTTCTCAAATTATAGAAAACCAAATTATACATGCAAATGTTACCATGTTATGAGAAAAAACATTTGGTGGGTGACTTATCTACTAATGTCCTATACGTCTGTGAGTAATCTCTAGTATATTTTAAATATACCAAGCAAGGTAGTCAGATGTAGTAACTCATGTTTACAATACTGATGCTTGGCAAAGGGAACAAGAAGATGCAGAGTAGAAAGTCATCTTCAGCTACATAGTAAGTTCAAGGTCAGCCTGGATTACATGAGACCCTCTGTCTTCATTCCTACCAAATAATATATATATGAAATATAGAACACACACATAATATACATATGATAAACAAAACTGTAATTAATTATTTAACCACAATATTTTAATTTTACATTAATAAACACATAATATATTATTATAGATATTTATAGATAATGTTTGAGGCAAAGTAGTCATTTCTTTTATTGTATCTGTAATTTTGCTAGGAAAGAGCCCATATAATTTAAAAATAATTTTCAAGAACATATTAAAATACTGTTAAAAATACAAATATATTCATAATATTTACTCAAAGAATGGAATCTTTTCAAGAGTAATCTATTAGTGTAATGCTCAAAGGGTCAGCATGCTTATATTCACTGAATTTGGATAAAGATGTAAGAGAAGGAGCACTAATAACTTCGCATGTAGAATTCATGCTTCTATAGTAGATGGGATTCTTTAATTCATATTGCACAATGCATATTTCTTTCTAGAGTAAATATTTCAAATTCCAAAGATGCACAAAGTTTTGTTTGGTTATATAACTGCTATAAAAATATATAGTTATTGTGAGGAAAAAGGATGAATTCATTTCAGATGGCATTATTGCTTTCTGTTATAAACTTTCTATGCTAAGTTTTTTTAGAAAAGAAGAAATAATTTCTAGATAAATAAATAATGCACAAAAGTCTGCTTCATGGTGCTAAATACTGGCCAAATTTGCAGTCAAGAAAGTCCTCAAGATATACCTGCAATTTTGCTAGCATACTTTGTGTAATATTTCTTGAATCTATACCATAACGTGTTATACTTGCTAGCATAACTTGGGGTTTTCCTTGAAAAGCTGATGTTTCACTGTAACTTATTTTCAACATTCTTCCTAAGTATTTTTTCTATATTGCCTTTGAGTCATAAGTAGACTGTGTGTTTGCACCTATCTTCCAGGTTAAGATTGTCTAGGCATTAAAATTGGGATTGAATCTTGGCTTCACATTGGTATTAATATATTCTGAGGCTTTTAAAACTTAAATATCTTAATACCTCATCTTATATGAATGCTTTAGAATCCATGCAGTTTCTATTAAAATACATGTATGAAAAATAGAAGAGGTAAAAACACATAATGTGTACATTTCCCATTTCTTGTTTTGCATATATTTCTATATATAGATATAGATATAAATTTTACTGTGCCTTTATTTACTTTCATTCATCACTCCTTGATTTGGGATCTTTGTCTCTCCTTCCAATCACTGCCATTTTAATCATTGTTGAAGTAACTTTTTTCTATAATGGTGTCACAATGAATTTTGTTCTAAATCGTAACCAGGAAATTAAAATAACCAGTGAAAAATCAAGAAATTTGATATAAATTTTAATAAGGAGAAAATATTAATGCATGCATTTTAAAAATAACAACACTGATTGTGCTACTTATTCCTTAGCTTTATACTGCTCAAAATTTATACTTCTTGAATATAAGAAAAATTCAGATTTTTTTAAAGTTTAAAGATAATATATGTATATATTTGTATAAAATAATGTTGTAACTTTACCATGAGATAAAATATAATTTTAACCCATTTGTAAATCAAAATATTGCAGTCATCATTGCTGGATTGTAAAGCCCTAGAAATTACAGCTAGGAGAAAATTAATAGTTTCAAAGGAAGCGTTAAAATGGTTCACAATAGGGGGCTGATTTTCAAACTGCACTCAAATAATAAAATGAATGACTTCTTTAAAGGAGGAAACAAATTTAGATATATTCTATTGCTGACAAGGTAAGAAGTTAATGGCAAAATATAGAGGAAATGACTAACTAAAGGTGTGTGTCAAAGCACCAAGTAAGAAGGAAAACAACGGTAGGGATTAATGAACATCATAATCAAGAATATTGCAAAAGAATGAGTGAGAAATAAATATTTCCCCAAAGATCAGTTGAGATCAACTGCAAATGGGGCATTTGTTATATATATAGGTAGTAGGTATTTAAAAAACATATACCTTCATCTTCAACTCAGGGCAGAATGAGATGAGAATAATAAAGAAATAAACAAGGAACCAGATCATATGAAAAAGTACTTAGCTACTCAACTACCTGGTGAATGGACTGACTTAGCTTGCAGAAATAGGAGTTGATAGCAGATTTTCTTTAGCCTTCAGCACTGAAGTACATTATTTTGCTTTTTTCCTTTTTACTATTTTTATTTTATAAAATATTTTTATTCTATAAAAATATTTTTGAAAATAGATTGCTTTCACAGCATGTATTCTGATTACAGTTCCCCTCCATGGCTCCTCCCAGATCCTCCCTTGGCATCTGAATCCACCTGTGTCCCCTCAGAAAATAAATAGGCCTGCTTAGTTGATTTGGTGGGCCATGTTCTCCTGGTGGGCTCACATGGGCTCACAGAGACTAAGGCTAAAAGCACAGGGCCTGCATGGGTCTGTACCATATCTTCTGCAATTAGGCTATGGCTGTTACCTTGGTGTTTTGTGGGCCTACAGTGAGAGTGGGGTTATCTCTGGCTCTCTTGCCTGTTCTTGGGACTTTTTTTACTCCTTTTGATTTGACTTATCCAGCTTTGATATAAGGGCCTTTGCCTTGTCTGACTGTATCTTGCTTTGTCCTGTTTGGCTCTCATCTCTTGGAACCCTGCTCTTTTCTGTAGAGGAAATAGAGGGGGAGTGGATCTGGGGAAGAGGTGAGGTGGGAAAAGCTG
The DNA here is from genome assembly GCA_001685095.1 of Ellobius talpinus. Lineage (NCBI taxonomy): Eukaryota > Metazoa > Chordata > Mammalia > Rodentia > Cricetidae > Ellobius > Ellobius talpinus. The sequence continues at coordinate 12,252 of LOJH01007496.1, forward strand.
GAAGAAATGGAGAGAAGGGAAACTGTGGTTGGGATGTATTGTATGTGAAAGGAATCTGTTTTTAATAAAAAAGAAAAAATATATAAACTTAAAATAAGAAAAAGAAAATAGGCATCTAAAGAAGAATAAAAAAGACAAAACAGAAACAAACATAAGAGAATAGGACACAACAAGCAAACAAGAACCAAAGGAAAGTACAAAAGAGACTCATAACTCAGTAATACACATAGTCAAAAACACATGAGCCCCATAAAAATTCAAAACTGGAAGTCATATTATATACTTAATGTCAAGTTATTAATAGATAAATTAAGCACTGTCAAAACATCATAAGACAAATGCCTCCAAAGATGGTATTCAGTTTATATTGTGTTGTCCATATACTGAGCGCAGTTTAATTCTAGGGGGTCTCTATTTTAGAAATTTAATTTTAATTTGCAAGTGATTTTCAATTGGAAATAACTTGTGAGCTAGCTATGTGTGCTTGTATCCACCTATCTCATGCCAGAATCTCATTTGATGCAGACCCATGCAAAGCCCTGTGTATGACATCTAAGTATCTGTGAGTTCATATATGCCTTTGTACTGTTATATTTAGAAGGCCTTTTGCTTAATGTCCTACATTCCCTCTGAGTATCTCTCTGTCTTCTGCAGGGTTCCCTAGTCCTGAAGTGATGGGTTTAGTAGAGATATTCCATTTATATTGAGTGCTGTGAGGTTTCTTACTCTCTGCACATTGCCTGGCTATAGGTCTCTGTATTTTTTCCCATCTACTGCAGGTGGAAGACTCTCTGATGATGGCTGAGCAAGTACTGATCTATAAGTATGACAGAATGTCATTAGGAGTCATTTTATGGTTATATTCTTTTAGCACATTGGTTCTCAACCTTCCTAATGCTGTGACCCCTTAATAGAGTTCCTCAGGTTGTGGTGACCACCCCCCACCATGAAATTATTTTGTTGCTATTTTATAACTGCAATTTTGTTACTGTTATGAATCATAATGTAAATATCTGGTATGTGTGTTATCTTGTATGTGACTCCCAAATGAGTTACAATGGGCAGGTTGAAAAATGCAAATGTTTAGCAGAACAATAGCATGTGGTTTCTCCCTAAGATTCTGGCTTATCTGGTCTTCTGTGTTTGACCACCAAAGAATTTTGGCAGATGGGATCCATCATATGGAGTGAACCTGAAATCTAATCAGATATTTGTTGGTTACTCCACAATCATTGTGCCAATACTACACTAGAGCACCTTGCATACAGTCCATAATTATAATTCCAAGAGTCTATAGCTGGAATGATGTTTACTTTCTCCTTTAGTAGAGTGCAGAGTATCTACCTGTACCCAGAACACTAGCCTGGAGAGGTAGAGGTTCTAGGTAAGCCCCAACTTAAATTCTCTGTATTTATTGAGTTATGTAGGTCTAGGCATACTCAGTAATAAGGTCCTACTGTTGGTTTGTGTACAACAACCTACACTTTTGGCAACAGTATTGTTTCAGGTTTCCCACAAGACCCTTAGAAAAACATGTTTATTAAATGTACCCCATTCCATCTACTGTAGCTTCATTTGCTGATGTGAGATGTCCAACTGGGGATATGTCTTTGCCAATATTTGACAATTAGATGAACTTTATGTATATTTATGTATGTATGGTGTGGGAAGTCCTTCTGTCTATGTGTTGCTTGTATTTGCTGAAGAATAAGGAAACTCTTTTGGCCTGTGATAGGGTAGAATAGAGCAAGGTGGGGAAAACAAACTGAATGCCGTGAGAACGAAGGCGGAGTCAGGAGAAGCCATGTAGCCCCACCAGAAACAGACACTGGACAAACCCTTGCCGTTGAGCCATAGCCACATGGTGATACACATACTAACAGAAATGGATTAAATTAAGCTGTAAGAGCTATCCAATAAGAAGCTAGAGCTAATAGGCCAAGCAGTGATTTAATGAATACAGTTTCTGTTTGGTTATTTCAGGAACAATAAATGAATGTGTTGTATTCATTTATGCTGTGAAATATTGTTTAATGATGCAAAGACATGTTGCATTCTTTTATGTTGCATTTGTTTTTCTCTGTAATGATTCCTTATTTTGAATGTCGCAAACATCTGATTAGTGTTTTAAAGACCTGAAGAGTCAATAACTCAATAGTTGAAAGGAAGGAGGGACTGGCATGCAGAAAAAATAGGAGGAGATATCCAGAGTAAAGAGGAGTGAGAAACCAGGAAGGGAAGAGAGCATGATGCCAGGGGGTCCCACATAGCCACATAGCCAGCTACAAACTAAGAAGTGAAGAAATATAAAATAAAAAAGGCAAAAAGCTTGGGGCAAAATGTGGAAGAGAAATAAGTTAAGTTATAAAAGCTTGTTAGAGCCAAGTGGTGGCAGTGCATGCCTTTAACCCCAGCACTCAGGAAGCAGAGGTGGGTGGATGGATCTCTGTGAGATGGAGGACAGACTGGTCTACAAGAGCTAGTTCCAGGACAGCTAGAGCTGTTACACAGAGAAACCTTGCCTCGAAAGACCAATAAGTAAATAAATAAATAAATGAATAAATGAATGAATAAATAAATAAATAAATAAATAAATAAATAAATAAATGAATGAATAAAATCTGACTAGAAACAAGTCAGCTAATGCTGGGTGTTCATACATAAGCCTCAGTGTATACTTGAAAGTTGAATGATGGATATCCAAAGACTTAAAAATAAATCAAAACAGCTTTAATTTTTTTCTCAGAGTAGTTGATGTACCCATTCCATTGGCTGAGGGGGAATTGATTTCCCCCCCTTTCCTAGCAAGTATCAAATGCAAATAGATTGTTGTTTCGGGGTGAAACTTCAAATACACTTTTTATTCTCCATGCTGGTAGTGCCTGCTTTGAACCTGTGCAGGTTTTGTATGAGCTACCAGTCTCTGACCTTTCATATAGGTGCCAGCCCTGTTGTGTATGGAAGATGCTGTTTCCTTGTACTTATCCACCACCCATGGATCTTAGAACTTTCTGCCTTCCATACTGCATAGATCAATGGGACTTGGAGAGTGATGTAGGAGCTAGCAAAGACATTCCACTCAGGGTTGAATGGTCCAAAGTGTCTCACTCTCTGAGCACCATTCAGTTGTGCATCCTTGTGTTAATTTCCATCTACACCAAAAAGAAACTTCTCTGATGACTGCTGAACAAGTCATTGATCTACAGACAAAGCAGTCAGCCATTAGGAATCACTTTGTTGCTATGTTCCTTTAGCAGAATGATAGAAGTAAATTTTCCAGAATAAACCTCAAGTCTAAAGTGGCCACAAATCTGTGACTTGAAGTATATTCCTCTACACTGCAATAATCTTTCATCCTGCTGAATAACCATTTGTATGTGATTGTTAATGTTACTATATGAGCTCTGTCTTAAATAAAAGTACTTTACTTCATTTAAAATCTTGAATTTAAAAGCCCTTCCTTCTGTTCTTATTTAAAGTGCCCTGCATTGTTATCTACACTTTTCAGTAAGCCAAGATTTGAGTTTCTAGTATGAAGGTGATAAAAAGGGCTTTTTCTTTTAACAGCACTGCCATACTGCACATTTATTCTTCTCTGAAACATTCCTTTTCAAATGAGAAATCATTTTGAATTACATGCAAATAGTCTAGTTTCATTGCATATTGTTTATGAGCCAGGTAGCACATATCATTGTAACTATTTCCATTAAGTTCTTTGTTAATGAATAAAGTAATAAATGGCATCTTGTGTATAGTTTTCTTATAAAAAATAACTAAAGATATAACAATTTTTATGATCTTTTATGAATAATTACTCCAGAAATATTTCAGTTGGTGGGCATGTTGATGCACACCTGTATTCTGGTACCTCGGTTGTGTAGGGAAGAATATTCAGAGTTGAAGGGCAGATTAACACCTTAGAAATGTCAAAGGCAGTCTGCATGACATGATATACTGCTTGGGCAAAAGAAAGGGAAATAAGGAGTGAAAAAAAGAAAGAAAGAAGTTGTCAATTATTTTCTATTAACATATGAAAATAGATAATCCTCCACTTTCTGTTATCCAAAAATGAAACTTTAAAAATCTTACAAAACATTCATTTTCATAATTTTCAATAGATTACTGGCAGAAGGATATTTTTCACTAGCTCAGGCACATATACAAGATGAAACCATCTGAGTTTCAAAACTGTACATCCCATACTCTTGGAAATGAAATTTTCTTTTGCCCACAAAATACTTTGCTCATATAAACATCAGTTTTTTCTGTTGCTTACATGAGTACATAGTTGTACAATTTTTTTCAAGGAGCAATCATTATTCCCATAGAGAAAGTTGGTCACTGGGTGCTTATATGGTTGCCTATCAGAATTTCAGAGGCAATTATAGTATTTTTGGCTTTCATTTTTTCTAAGGTTTCTCTGGCACCTTGAATATCTAATATCTCTTTCTTCCTACAGGCTGATTTTGGGGCATCTTAAGTTATCTCTTCCTAATATTATAACTTGTAAACCTACATTTATCTTCAATTAAAATATCATCAGTTTTATCAGAAACTAGGCAATGTTGATGTTATATTTATACTATGGACAGGCTATCACCCCATTACTGGGTATGGGTCTTTTACTAACTCCATGACTTGACTCATCTGTGTATAAAATCAAGTCCCTTGAAGATCCCTTTATGCATTTCCTTAATATTGGACCAAAGAGCAAATTAGAGAAACCACTCAATTTTAAGTTCTAAAGCATCTTTTCATACTGGTGATTACTGAATTAATTCAAATGACTTCATGGTTTCATGTTTAATCAAAACTAATGAATTCATCACAGGTGCACTGATTTGTGTGATTAGAATAAAAAAGGTCACTTTCATCATTTTTCACCTCTTTTAATCTTGCTTTCTCCTTTGAAAAGAAAGAATAGACTTGAAGCTTCTTAAGACGGCATTTGTTCATCCTGTATTATGTAAATCAATTTGATTCCTTATGTGTCGACGTCTAGTGCATCGGGGTCCCTGGGTAAGGGGCGCGAACAAACCAGGTCACACAGGGGATGCAGAGCAGAAACAGCACTTGCAACTGCATGCTGTGCTTTATTAGCAGAGGCATTTTATACACTTGGCTTACATAAGCTCAACAAGGAAGTGAACTTCGATACATACACAAGATAAAGGTTACCTTAACAAGATAAAGGTTACCATAGTAAGATAAGAGTTATCATTAACGTTACCATAGTATAAGGAGAATATGTTCCTGTTACACAAGTAAAAACAGGGAACTGAGGAACTAAAAATACATTGGGTGATCGCCACACAATGGTCCCTAGAGACATGAGTTATAAATCTAATCTTAACCCTTTAGGACGTTATGCAAATCTTCTGGAACATAGCAACGTCCTTAGCAAGCATACCCAGTGGGGTTACTTCCTCAACACGATGGCATCTGTAACTAGTGAGTTTATCTGGATGAAGTGATCATAACTTGGCAAGGGACAAAGCAACTCTTTAGGGCTGTGGTCGCAAGAATATCAATAATGTTTGCAGAAATACCATCGGATGAAGTGGTTACAAAGGTCTCCAGTGACATTATCTCAATGTCCTAGATCTAATCTGAGCTATTCAAACTATCTGAGCAAAGCAGTTCATTACGTTCTGTGCCACAGGGCAGCCACTTCCTTAAACTCTGAGGTCATCGAAACTTGTGTCAAGAGAACAGGGAAGAAGAATTTTTCCTTCCTCTGTGCCCTGGTTTTCCATAGCAAAGCCTGCAGTCCAGCCACAGTCCTCAATTTACCCCAGAGCCAGGGCAGCTTATCCCTGCAAATTAAAGCACAGATTCTTAATCTTCACACTTATGAACAGGCTTTGCTTGGCTATTTAATGTGCTTAAAGTAGATATAATACAAGGGGCATCCAGATTGCATCTATTTTCTCCAAAAGATTGTCCTGTGGAAGATTTACATACAATACCCGGAGCACTAGAACATACCAGTTTTCATATCTGACAGTAATTCTAAATTATTTCTTTTTGTGTGACTATTTGTCTTCCACCTATTAATTCTAAATTGTCTAAAATAAAAGGCTCTCATAATTTTATATTTTCTATGAATAATAAAATACTAGTACTCTGCTTTTGCTCAATCAAATATATTTGGTAAAAGACAGAAATGACTGCATTATACACAAGACTGTTAACCTATTTATATTGTGTATTCTACATGTGGTTTTCATGGTGCCAGAAACTTTTGCATTTCTACATCAGTTATGTTATCACACTATATCGGTCATGTTATCACACATAAGACAATGGGGAAGGGTAAAAAGCTGAAATGCCTATTTTTGTTATTGTTTAGTTGTTAGAAAGATGAGAAAAGAGAAGCTAAGAAACAAGCATTTATGCTATCATCTTTTAAAATTTTTCTACTGTTGTTATATAATACATGACCAAGAAACTTGACAATGTCAAATAGGACTCATGTAGTTTCACACATTTAAGTGGGTTTTAAGTCTGAAATAGGTCTCGATGGGATAAAATCAAGATGTGAAAAAGGCTGTATATTTTCTGAGACAATGAAAATAGTGCATTATCCTTCCTTTTCAGCTCCTGAAATCCAGTCTCATTTCTTAAGTTTTAGACCTTGGTCTGTAACTTCAAGGTCCCACATTCTGAGATGAGCCCTTCCTTTGGTGTCATCTTTCTGGGTTTATACTTTTATGTGTCTTTTACTTTTATACTTTAAGAATGTTAAAATGAGATTGCATGCAACTTAATAACACAGCACAGTTGTCCCATTTCAAGCTCCTTATTTAACCATAGATGCAAAGGGTCTTTACAATGCAAGTAAACATGCTTTTGAGTCAAAGAATCAGCACCTTGACATCGTCAAACTATTATTATTTTGTCCATCAGGTGCTAGTACACAGTTTAATGTACCTGACTTAAATCAGAAATACTCTTTTAAATATCAGATACTCTAAATACCCTGTTATTTCTGTTCTTGGTTCCATTTATTTTACTCATTGTAGAGAAGAAACAATATATTATTTCTTATTTAAGAAGTTTTAGCATCCAAAAGCATAGTGTTACAACCTTAAATTGTGTCATTTTTGATCAGTACCTTGTTAGTATATTACAAAGTCTATTTATTCCTTAGAATTTTGATTGAGAACACGTAGTTTGAATAACAGAGTCTACGGTTGGAGGCACAAATGCATAGTTTCTTTGTTGTAAAGTATAAATACCTATTTTAGTTATCTATCCCATGTGATAATATTCAGTATTGTGATACTCAATAAGTTGCACTGTGTGAGTTTCATTGAAAGGAAAATAAAATTTTATCTAATAAATTCATCATTCCTATAAGATGGGGGATGATATGATAAATTTGACACTTAGTGGTTGTTTGGAGCTCTAATTATGTCCTATTTGCATATGCTGCTTGAAGGTGGAACATTCAAAAGGTGTGTATGTAGAAATACAATAAGAGAAAGACTGTGTGTTAAGATTATACAAAACCACCATCTGTCATGATGACTGGATGAATCAACTATGACGGTTAATGTTTGTTAACAGTTATTAGAGATGTATATATATATATAAAACTAGGTGATACATTTCTTAATGTATCTGTGTAAGATTTCCTAAGATTTAGGTTAACTAAAGTGGGGAAATTTACACTGAATGTGGGCAACAACATTCAGTGAGCCAGGGTTTCAGCTGAATACAAAGGAGGAAGAAAGCTAAGGATCAATTTTCTTGTCTTTGCTTTACCTGACTGCAGATGTAACTTAATCCATCATATCTTGCTCCAGTTGTCATGATTTCCCTGCCATGATGGATTAAACACTCACACTGAGAACTGTAACAAACCCCTCTTTTTAAAATTATTTTTGTTAGGTATTTTGTCTCAGAAATGAGAAAAAAACCTACTACAGAATATTAGTGTAATGAGAGGGATGTTGCTTTGATAAACCTGACCATGTGATTCCTAGACTTTAAGAACTCTTTTGTGGGTATTATGTTAGAGGTTGAAACTGGAAATTAAAGTCCCACAATGCTGTAGGCAGAATTATTTTTACCCCTTCTGCTGAGAGTTTAGAAGGCCAGGATATGAAAGAAGTATGAATAGTGAAGCAAGGACTATCCCATAATATTGCATGGGACAACATGGACTTTCTTGGAAACCAGCTGTTTATAGGCATTATATTCCAGCAAAGAATAAAGTTGAATTCTGCTTATGTCCTGAGATTTTGAAATTGTTTGGATTACAAACTAAATGAATTAATTCTTTTAGAAGGGCAAATTTTAGAACAGTTAAGATTCAAGCTAAGTCATTATTTCTGCTCACTGCTCTCATCTAAGTTTAGAGTGAGATTTAAGGAGACAGTAGAAAGACATGTAAATATGTTTCTAATCAAAGAAAATTCTTGAGTTTGAGATTACAGACATGTTGAAAATAACTATAAATGTTAAAGGGGTTAGCAACACTGAGGAGAAACTTTGTGCACTCTACTGGGAGAACAACAAAGGTGCATTGGAGGGGGTGACCCACCCAAAATCTCCATCTCATGAGAATACCAAATAGTGAAAGTAGCAAGCCTAAATTGAGATTGCCACTCAAAGTTTTCCCTTCTTGAAAGTCGTTGAGTAAAGAAGATGAGTCATATTCTGTAGGTCTTTTAAAAGTGGGAAAATCATCTATCTAACTGAAATATAACTCTATATATCTAGAAAACATAACTAATAAAACTACAAGTGTGACTATTATAGATGACTTTATATTTACCTGTATCTCTTAATTATACATTACATCTTTAAATGAGCTGCACAGACACAATACCTTAATCAAGAGCAGAAATATTCACATAACAAAACTGACATTAAATGGGTATCAATAGTTCAAGATCCATACCAGTGTAAATCTCTGTAGCATATCCCCCTTTAAATGTAAAAAAAGCATTTATAAACAATATTTGGGGGAATTTGGGCATTGTTGTCTAGACTACTACCTACTGATTGGGGGCCCTGTTAATCAGATCTCTCTTGGGGTATCCTGTGTGGTAGGTCCATCTCAGCCAGCAGGCCTGAAGCCATCATGGATGTTGGGCCATCTGGGCCATTTTTCAGGGGATCCTGTTTGATCAAACCACATTTAGTATGGAAGGAATCCACAGGTTCTCATCCTCTACAGAAACCTCCCTTCCAAAAGTAGAACCTCCCTTCCAAAGCAACATACCCTTAGACCCAAATTTTTAAGTCAAGATACCTCCAAAATATATATGTTTGTTTAGCTTAGCAGTTAATATAATGAAATATCTCTCTGTACTTAACTCATTCACAGTCAAAAAGTTCAAAGAAAACACAATAATATACATAGACTCTTTGTGTAAATTTCATCTTTATGTGGCTTATTTTTCTTACTCTGTTACTTGTTCTACAAGTTTACTCTGTTTCTTTAAAGACTTTTATTTTTTAAAAACATCTACTTCTTTTTATAATTCTCTATAATCTTTCTTCTCTCTCTCAAGCCTTTGTACATTTTTTAAACACACTGTGACCCATTTAGAGGTCTTTTTCACCTAAATTTGTCTTTATTGTATATCTGTAATCCTTTTCTGACCAGGACTGCTTCTTAAAATGCTAAAAGGCATGGCTAGGACTAAGACTACTTTGTCTTTTGGCTCTTCCCAGTCCAACACGACGGAGGCATGTTCACTGATTTTATAAGCCATGCACATCCCCCTGTTCCAAGTATATAGCAGGTCTATGTTGTGTCATTAAGCAGTTTGCAACACTCTGCTCACGAATCCTATTTAAATACTACATAGAAGGTTTTTCTAAAAGAGTCAGAGCTGTTTGTGCTGGTGTACCAGGAATCCAGTGCTTAAAGAATCCATGCAGCCTTCCTTGCCAAGGCTGAGTCAGGAAGACCTATCTTAAAGGAGTTGCAGTGAGCCAGCAAACAATGCCCACCCAATAAATAAATAAACAAATAAATAAATAAATGCTGGCTACCAAGAAGTCATGCTTAACTCTGTTCTTTTATGTCTAGAATTCCTTTCTAAGCTTTCTCAGGTTTTACATGGATATAGTTGACCACATTGGTTCCAATTTGTAGATGGAAACTGCTTGTTTGTTCCTGGCTCCTCAGCCCTGAAATAATTACACAGAAACTATTATTTAAAACACTGCTTGGCCAATAACTTAAGCATATTTCTGGCTAACTCCTATATCTTATATTAGCCCATTTCTAATATTTTATATTTTACCATGAGGTTCGTGACCTACCAGCAGGTTCCACCACATCTGTCTCCGGTGGCTGCTATATGTCTTCTCATTGACTCCACCTACTCTCTCCTCCTTTATCTGCTTGGAATTCCTGCATTGCCCTATTTTGCTAAACCATTGGCCAAAAAAGGTTTATTCACTAGCCAATAAAAGTGGCACATAGACAGAAGGACTTCCCACACCAGTAACCCAGACACATAAAGACAAATATAAAATGTATTATGTACTCCCTCATAAGTTTTTTTAGACATAAAGCAAAAAAACAAGCAGCCTACAATTCACAATCCCAGAGAACCTAGACAACAATGAGGACCCTAA
>LOJH01007497.1:8656-30924 GCA_001685095.1 Ellobius talpinus
GAGAGAGAGAGAGAGAGAGAGAGAGAGAGAGAGAGAGAGAGAGAGGGAGAGAGTGTGTGCGCGTGTGTAGACCAAAGTTCAATATTGAGTATCTTCTCTATAGTTCTCTACTGGATTTTTCTGAAGCAGGATTTCTTACTGAACCTGGAGCTTGCAGTTTCAGGTAGACTAGATGAGCAGTAAGCCCTGGCCTGCCTCTGTCCCTCCCACCAACACTAGGGTTATAGGCATCTATCGCCATGCCCGGCCTTTACATGAGTGCTAGAAATGTGAACTCAAGTCCTCATGTTTGTACAGCAAGCACTTTACCCACTGAGCCATCTTCCCAGTTCCAAAGTTAAACTTTTGAGCATCTGGGAGGAGAGAGGAAGGCAGGCAAAGGTCACTGCAGCTGGGCCCCCTGTAGTGTTCATCCACAAAGACAGACTCCAAGGCTGAGGTAGAGAAAGATACTTTAAAAGAAAATGGGGAAACATAAAAGGGAGCCATAGTCAACTGATTTGCTAATGGCAGTCTAGCTCAACCTGGCCGACCCCATTTACCAGTCAGCACAGGCTCACCAGTCACTAGAAGCCAGTGGCTCTCACGAGGCAGGGACATCCAGGTAAGTCACAGGATCTGAGAAGGGGCCTGGCCGGGCCCAGTAGTCCAATGCTCGTACTCGATAGGAGCCAGAAACCACACCTGTGTCTGCAGACACAAAAGCACATGTTTTCTGAAGTTCCTGAAACCCCAGACCCACCCCACACCATACCGTATGGAGGTCCAGCAGTACGGCCACAGTCAGGGTTTTGAGCGCACCTGGGCTGAACACAAAGAGGTTGAAAGTAGACGGCCTCCTGCTGATTGGGGCATACGCCTCACCCTTCTGGGAGAACTGGATCTCATATGTCCACAGGCACCTGAGGAGGGCTGGGTCAGTACTGAAGATGGGACCAGGTAAACCCTGAAGGCCTAGATTGGTGGGGTAGGGTGGACCCACAACCCTATATTCTTCAGCTCCCTTCCTGGTACCGCTAAGGTCCCTGGTTACTCTCAAATTGTGACAGGTCACAGTGAGGGGAGAGCACTGGAGTGATCTCCAACTCACACAAATGGATCTGTGCAGGTGTGTGCATTGTGTATTGAGCACAGAGGTGCATGGCAATGGAGAAGGGAGATGAATGATCACAAGGGTAATGACCTAGGGAAGGATAACCATCCCCACTCACGCACTTGGAGCCCACAAGCTCATCCGACCAGACTAGAACCAACTGCCCACGCGTCAGGGGCAGTGCACGGAGCCGGCTAACCTGTGAGGAGGGAGTAGCTGTGAAGGGGTGAGCTAGGGAGCCTCACAGGTGGGGTAGAAAGCCGCCACTTGCCTTCCCTGGTGGCTTCAAGGGTTGTGTGCATACATGCACCAGCAAAAGTGATGGCAAAGAAAGCTTCCTATGTAAAGTCAGGTGGCCTCCAGCAGGGAAGGGACATGGTGCCTCAACCACTGGGTCCTGGAGACAAGGGAGGGCATGTGGTTGGCAAACCTCCCCACTAACTAAGGAACCCCTTCTCCCCCCCCACTTGCCCACAAACCTCCACCATGCGCATATGTCGGAACTGCTCTGCAGAGGGGAAGACTGGCTGACCCATGTGCTGCCACTCACTGTAGGGGCTGCAGAGTTGATTGTCTAGGTAGCGTACTACATAGACAAGCCCTGTGAACCCATACACCATGATTTACCTCCCTTGTCTCATCCCTGCTTGGATCCCAACTTCCTTCAGAACCTCACTCACCCAATCCAGGGGGTACCCCGCGAAGGTGAAGAGTCACGGGGATACTGCGGTTGAGGTGTACATGGGTGTCATCACTAGCATAGATCATGACTGTGGTACGCCAGGCCTCTGAGGAGACGTCAGGGCGATGGATGCTGGCCAGGACACCCACTGTGTGATTGCTGTCCAACACAGCCCCAGCCTCTGACACCTCTGCCCAGAGTTGTTCTCCATCTACAGGCCAGGCAAAGGACCCAGGCTGTTGGCTCCCTCATACCCAGCACCTGGCTTCCTACCCTAATGCCTGGCTCCCACCATTTGTGAGAGGCCCTGCCATACTGTTCAGTCCACAGAATGGGAAGAGGGCATGAGGTGGAGATTTGGAAAACCAGCCTAAGAAACCCACCCAGCAGGTGGAGGAAGTACGCTTGTCCCTGCCCAGCATTTCCATGTTCTCTCATTCTGACTCAGCATATGCAGAAGCAGTGTCATTGCTCACCCAGCAGGGCCATCAGCCCCATGACTGTGAGGACTGGCTTTCGCAGGAGCTGCACATGGGGTGGGCAAGTATTGTTGACCTGGAAGCGGGCAGTAAGTGTGCGCTGGGAGAAAGGGTGTGGGTGGTAGCTCAGGAAGGCATTGTCATTGCTCAGAAGCACATAGCGCACGGAGGAACTGCTATTAGCAAGCAGCAGGTTCTGGTGCTGTACAATGACCTGTGGACATCAGGGTAGATGAGACGTGTACCTGTGGCCACCTGTACTGTCCCCACCAGCGCCGCCAGAGGAAGACTTCCCGAGGCTGGATGAGGCTAGATAGCAAGGACCCACCTTCACCACCAAAGCCGCATAAGTCACATCAGCTCTCCAAGGTTGTGGCAGTGACCAGCCCACCAGAGGGTCTGCCTCGTCATTGTAAATAGGGGTGTCCTTGAACTCAGGGAAGAGCTGCTGGATCTGCTCCACAACTGCCACCTCCTGCTCCAGGATCGAGATGGAGCTGCCTGCACCCTGCAGCCAGCACATACCTCTCAGTTCAGGCTCAACTCAAAGCACGGAGGGAGGGGTGGGGGAATCACATACCTTCTTGTGCAGGGAGATAAAATCCAGACGCACGCCCACCTCACCAGTGAAGAAGTTGGTTCCGTTGGCACAATGGCGCAGGAGGCTCCAGCAAAGTGGTGACTTTGGCAGGGGGTGGAAGGAATCCCCAGGGCCACCCAGCCTCAACGTGGGGCTGGCAATATGCAGCCCCTCAGAGCACGCATCATAGTAATTCAGGAAGCCTAGGGCAGAGGGGTCTTGAGGGTCTGGTCTTGTCGTGCTTCCCTTTCATGCAGCCCACCCAACAGGACCTGGAAAAATGCTGCCCACCTTGTGCGGTCATGGACACATTGTCGAAGTCGTGGTGGTCTGGTTCATTCCAAGTCTCGAAGTTCCACTTGGAAACATGTGTCAGTCCATACCTACCTGCAGAGTGTCTCTGCTGTTACACACTGCGAGCTCTACCCTCAGGTCTGGGGATAGAGCCTACCTGGCGTCTCCTAGGGATTGGGCCCCATGGGTGGGGTTCCACTTGATAGGGGTTATCTGGTTCCAGGTAAGTACCCCACCCCCATCAGGTGAATCCCTCACCCATCAGCCATCTCTGGCTGGGGTATAGGAATGTCTGTGGCAGAAAAGACCATGAAGTGACCTGGGTGATCAGGGAGGAGGGCCTCCCCAGGACAGCCCACTGCAGCCCCCCCCCAGGATTTCCCCCTTCTATGCACCGATATATCTCCTGGCCAAGAGAGAAACCAAGTTCTTCCATTCAAACACCTGCTGCTTGTCCTCAAAGTCCGTGAAGTGCCCAGAAGGACTGCCCATCAACTCAAATCCTGAAACACACAGGGGTAGCTGCCCCACTATCCAACAAACCAAGCCCAGCTGGGCTATACCTCATCAGCACCTCAGTCAGTGCTGAGATACCACCACCCACCAGGACACAGAATGACAGATTGTGGGAAAAGCAGGGCTGCTACTCACCAGGGAGGAGCTGGTTCTCCATGAGGAGGTCCAGGAAAGCATCTAAGTGGGTGAAGTTGTATATTAGCCCCTGCATAGATGACTTCCTGTGGAGAGAAGGTCAGTCCTGGAGAGCAGCAGTATTTCTCCACACTCTAGGTTGGAACTAGGGCCTCATTTAAGCATGTGGGTGTCCCAAGTTCCCAGGAAGATCCAGGCTTTCAGATGGGCCTTCCCTTTGGAAAAGATCAGCACTGTGAAAGTCTGCCACAGTGTGTACAAGTCTGTACACACTATGTACAAGTGTGTGCACACAGAACCCCGCACTAAGCCTTCAAAAGACACTGAAAACAGGGTTGGAGAGATGGCTCGGCAGTTAAGAGCACTGCCTGCTCTTCCAAAGGTCCTGCGTTCAATTCCCAGCAACCACATGGTGGCTCACAATCATCTGTAATGAGAGCTGGTGCCCTATTCTGGCCTGCAGGCATACACGCAGACAGAACACTATATATAGAATAAATAAGTCTTTTTTTTTTTAGAAAAAAAGATACTGAAAATGGGCTATGGAAGCTTCTATCACAATGGAATGTGAATGTGTGTGTGTGTGCATGAAACCTTCAAGAGATTCAGGTAGGGCTCAGATCAGTCACCACACTGAGGTGCGAGGGACAGGCAAGTTGTACAGGAAAAGTGTAAGACAGGGATTGGGCAGAGAGGTGAGGAGACATCTTAAAGACAGCTGATATGGGAACAGGGGACGGGACAGCAGGGAGGCATCTTAAAGACAGCTGATATAGGAACAGGGGACGGGCAGCAGACGAGCAGAAATTGGTAGGCACCACCCCCATTCTACACACTCTCAGAGACCAAAGCTCCAAATTTAGCCCCACAGTCCCTTTTCCTTTCTCCATACTAAGAAACAACATAGATGGACAAGGAAAGAAGGTGGAGGGCTTCCTCAATTCCATACTGGGCCTCTTCTCACAGGGCTCCGTTTCTGAGAGGAAGAGCCGTCAGACAACTGCCTGGACCTGTATTAAAATATCACAAGGTTGGCAAAAGGGAAAAATCAGAATGAAAGGGAAAGACAATCAGGGAGACAAAACCACTCTAAAGAGGTCACATCAAAGATCTGCCAAGTGGTGGCTTGAGCCAGTGATGAGAATATCTGGAGAACAAGTGAGTACAAAGCAGTAGAAAGGTACCTAGCTGGCCTGGAGCAGAATAAAGGTACAGATCTGGGAATGGGTTACATGGGGGCTTGTGACACATGAAGATAGGACATGACTCAGGCCACATGATTCTGAGCAAAACAGGAGACATGTAAGGTCATGATCAGAGCAAAGCCACGAGGTTCTAGAAAGATCCTGTAGGGGTTAATTGAGATGAAAGCAGGAGAATGGGCATGAAGAAGAAGACGACAGGACAGGGTGTAGACTGAGTGTAGACGCGCTGTAGACAGTGTCTACTGTCAGATCTGAGGTGAGCTGTGGACAATGTGCAGCACAATTGCATGAATTTCAGGACACTGATGCTTGGGGCTGTCTCTGGCTTACAGTTCTGGGGAAGGGGTGAAGAGCAGCCCTGAGGACAGAATCTGCAGCTGAGGTAGCTAGAAGGTACCAGCCAACAAGTACAAAGCGTCAGTCCTGCCAGGTTTAAGAGTGTGCTGAAGACAGTTGCCCCAGAAGTTGTATAAGACAGCTCATGGGTTTGTCTGAGTGGGATGGTAGGTCAGAGACAGTCTGCACTGTGGGTGGTAGAACCACCTCTACAAGAACCAGCAATTCTAAGCAAATCAGTCCATCACTGTACATGGTCACATTGGCCAAGTGCAGGTCCTGCTTCTCCCTGCCTGCCCTCTGTGCTTTTGGACTGGAGCCTCTGCCTAGAGCTACAAAACAGACCTGCTTGGCTCTTTCCCTTTCCACCCAATGGTCAAAAACAGTTGCAAATAAATAAAACCTAACAAGCACTTGTATAAAGATTAAACGCATGTTCCAAAGTCCCAAGTTGTTGGGGTCAGTCAGAAGCTATCAGCAGTTCCCTGTCTTCACAAACCAGGCATAGTACACACTTCATGGGAGCAGGCCTCAGCAACAGGCCTTTTTCTGGGCCAGTATCTCATATCAGAGATGTCCCAAGACTGCAACTCCGTATGGACCTCACTGTCTGCCTGACACCCCCAGTCAGTCTCCACAGTGATGCCAGACCATCCGGATACCTCCAAGGGCCTCCCATGCCCATGAAACCCAGGAAACAGTCCTTTGTTCTCACTGTGAATTAGTTCCTTTCTGCTGAAGGGTGGTGGTGTTAAAGAATCCTAAATTGGGGAGGGCGCAAGTCAGTGAGGTGAAGTGTAGGGAAATCTCCATCCCCTGCAGAGCGATCTGTGCCATAGCCCAGCTGGGCTGGGCAGGAAAAGGTGCAGCCACACTAGCAAGGCTACATACACAAGGGCCCTTTCACGCTAGCCCGCAGCGGTTGCACTGCTCTAGGCCTCCCGCTAGAGGCGTTGAGCAGGCGCTTGGAGGATGAGGCCACAGCGGCTGGTGAGTGCCTGGGTGAGTGAGGGAGAACCTGAGCTGGCGGGGAGGCGGAACGCTCCTGCAGAGGAGTGCAGCAGTACCCGGCAGCACCATGGCCGGTGCACGTAGCAGGCTTGGGAGGGCTGAGGCTGCGAAGAGAAAGCGGTTATGGATGCCGACTCTGAAGGATGCCCAGCGGGATGGGGGTGGTGCGTGCAGAGCGGAAACGCTCAGTATCTCTTGGGAAAACCTGCTGAAGCCCCCAGGAAGGTGTGCGCTTGGCCGAGTTGGGTGGAAGAAATTCTGATGTGGTCCTAGAGCCTGTCTGGACATTGTTTTCTACTGTTGGGACAGGGTACAATGTTTTCTTCCCAAATAAAATGTATTCAAGATTTAAATGGTGGACTTAGAGATAAAAGAAGGAAATCACTGAGCCGCATAGGACCAAACAGACCTATGGACCCTATACCCCTGCCCTATATGTGTCCAGCAGCAAGCCAAGAAGCCTGAGGCTCAAAGGGCACATTGGGATAGGCAAGTGGGCTTGGTCCCCCGGTGCCTCACTGCAGCACCACCCTGAGTGCACAGAGCTGTAGAGGCAAAGAATAAGAAGGGAAAGGGACTCATGGCAAGGCATGGAAGACTTGACTTCATCTACATTTCAACTGGCTGTGGACACTGTGGGGGCGGGGCGGGGGGAAGATGGGGGCGGTGTATGATGTAAGGCCCAATCCCTCCCACCCAGGGCGGTGGAGATGAGAGGGACCATTCCTATACCGTTTTCTTTGCTTCGAAGGGAAGGTGAATAGTCTCACACTCTCCTTCACCCCAGAACCTCTGTGTTTACAGGTGTTGCCATTCCACAACTTCAGCTGTGCCCTTCTCAAAGATGTAGCAACAGCACATTCCCCAGCGGCTCCTCTGAGGGTAACTGGGGAGGTTATCACTTTATGGCACCCTCAGAAGCTATCCCCACCACCACTAGAGAAGCATTTATCTGACAAAAGAGGAGCTGCTCTGACTAGCCCCATCACACCCACTGGATAACTAACTGCTCCTGTAAACCACAGTTCCCAACTGCTTTGCAAACAGTGGCTCAGGGCTTGTTGTAAGGGAAAAATGAGGTCTAGTCCTACAAAGGTAGGGTATAACAAGTTAAAACCCTGGGGTCCTAATAGGAACTTCCAGGAACAGCAGACCTACTTGGAGAGACAGGACAGAATCCAGGTGGGGAGCGTGAGAGCAAAGGTGGAGGAATACTTAACCCACAGAGCATCCAGCCCTGCCTAGTCTCACAGCCAGGCTTCCCACCCTGCCCATTCCACCCACATCCCATTTTCATTTCACCCACAAGGAGGGCGTTAGCCAGGCCCATGGCTGCCAGGAACTGGACAAGGCTTACAGATGTCCCAAAGGAGTGTCCAACCTGTGAACTGGATGGGATTCTGAATTCTTATTATCTCCTGACTTGGAAAAATAGAGTCTCAGGGTCCCAGCTGGTTCTGCAAGACAACTGTTGATTCCAAGCCCCTTCTCAAGACCCCTGGGGATAAGAGGAGCAAAGTATATAGCTTCACTTCGCCCAGTCCCAAAGCGAACTGCCCACTGTGCTTGGGCTTGTGAAGACTGCAGACCAGCCTAGCTGGGCCTTCCAGCCATAATAAAGGGTGCTATCTACAGGATGAGAGGGTACCCAGAATTCAGCAGCTCACAGAAGAGATCAAGGCCTGTTACACAAAACTACTTACTCTCAAGCACATGTGAGAGACTCATTGCTCACTACAAGATGTGGATCTGAGGTTCTGACCAGTCTTACAGAAAGAACTTGGAGGCATACCTCAAGTCTGAGGGCACTGATTAATTATGCTTATGTTAAGGGACCATTTATCTCTAGGCTATCCTTACAAGGCAAATCCCATGTCCTACAGAGGTACATGGGGGCCAAGTACCTCACAATGATCACAGGTGGTCAGTACCAGGAAGGAGAGGAAAAGAAGGGGGCAAGACCTGAGGCCAATCCAGGATCCCTGTTTCAAAGGGAAGAACACACCTAACTTGATGCTGGCAATCCTTGGGCTGTGCACAACACAGGCATGTGTTCATTCACACAAGTGTGTACACACACAGCAGTAGCTGCACACAGGGACATGGAACAGATTCTGAGCTTTAGCTTGCCCCAGCCAGAACCAGAGCACGCTCCATGAAGGTGGAGAGAAGATAACCAGCATCTGGGTAGGTGGAGTCAGCTGTACATGACCCCATAACCTCATAGCTGAAGCGTTTCAACTCAGCTCCTCCGGGGCCTCACTGCTTCTGTCCCCACCTCCTCTCCCTCTTAACAAGACAGAAGCTGTTGCACCTGAAGCACCCACCCCTCTGCAAAGGGGAGATTATCAGAAGACCACATAACCATAATTATTTGTGAGCCTCTGATTATAGTACAACTTGCCGAATTAGCTCACCGGATTAGACGCTCAGGTAACACTCATTTGACGGGGGAAACCCATGACTCAGCTCTTTGGGGGTAAATAATTTAACAGCAAGCCCAGCAGAGTATTCCCACAGGTCAGTCTCAGAGGTGCCTGCCAACGTTGTTCTCCGCCTGCTAACAGAAGCCAGACTGGAGGTTCAGCCCACTGCAGCCCCTGGATATTGCAAAGCCTACGGAGTTGGCCAGGTGTCCCAGGTAAGAACTGTTGTAGCCATACAACAGGCCCCAAAAGATGTGGTTTACTGGACAGAGACAGGAACCTAGGCAGCCATTTCTCTGGGGATTGCTCAGATACAAGGAAGGTGATGCTTACAATTCTTCCGCCACAAACATGAGCCCCTAAAGACTTGGGGTGAGCTTCAGAGTGCTCAGTGGCTCTTGTGTATCATTGTTTTCATAATATTCCTCAAGAGCTAGGACGCCTGATAGACCACCACCCTAGCAACAAAGCTGCTGCCCCAGTACTTAAGTCAGGCACAATGGGCTCCAACAGTCACCACCATGTCCTGAGTTCCAAGAGAACAGGGAGTGTTTGATTAATATTACAAACAAGTACTTTGGAACCAGTAAACATGACCCTAGACCAACATGTGGTCAGTATGGCCTGAGAACTCTTCAGTACTAAGGCAAGGTCAGAAGGGGCTAGGACAGCTAGGCCAAAGGTGGACATCTGTGGAGCAGTGTGCTTGTTTAGTATAGTTGAACCTCTTCTCAGAGGCTCAGCACTTGGAGTTAGGGGCACACTGGTTCCAGAATACACTGGTGACTGGTGAGACACCCTCTAAATTCACGGGGAAGGGAGTCATAGACCCAGCACACAAAATATACAAGGCTTTCTGCCAACCTCCAGGCCCATGGTGTTCACAGGAGAACAGGGGATGGCTTGGGAGAACTCCTGTGGAAGTGGGGTGACTGGCAAAGCCCCTTGCCAGATCAGATGGATGGGAAGTGGCTTGGAGCTCAAGCTCAGTCAAGCGTGCATCTGCCTCCATTGTCACTGGCGTGGGTATATGTGGGCCTAGTCCAGCCCTCGTCTCAGTGGGTGACCTTCAGAACGCTCTAGGTGGACTTCATATAGAGGCTGAATTAGGTGGACCACAGAGCACAGCTGGGGATGAGGCTGGGTAGAACAACTCCCTGAAGCATGTTACTGTCGTGAGCACGCTCATCATAAAACTAACTTTTGGAGCTCAAGGCCTTACACCCATCCACACAGAAGAACAAGCGCTTGATGGAAGCACAACCTCTGATGTCTGATGTCTGTTTTTGGGTGGACAAATATTCTCTGTGAAGCTGGCTCCTGGACTCCAAGAGCTTAGACTCCTAACCACACCCATTCTCCCTTGCAGGTTGGCCAAAGAGCGTGGTGGGACGGGATGGATGCTTCTCCCGAGCCCCAAGAGAAGGGTGGGGCACTGGTGCTGATCCGACGACAGCCTCCTGTGTCCCAGGGTTTGCTAGAAACACTGAAGGCCAGGTTGAAGCAGAGCTGCACCTGCAGTATACCATGTGCTCAGGCTCTGGTGCAGAATCTGTTTCCTGTCCTGCACTGGCTGCGTCAGTACCGCCCTAAAGAGTACCTGGCAGGTGATGTTATGTCTGGGTTGGTCATTGGCATTATCCTGGTGCCACAAGCCATAGCCTACTCACTGCTGGCTGGGCTGCAGCCCATCTATAGCCTCTATACCTCCTTCTTTGCCAACCTTATCTACTTCCTCATGGGCACCTCACGCCATGTTAATGTGGGCATCTTCAGCCTGTTGTGCCTCATGGTGGGTCAGGTGGTAGACCGAGAACTCCAGCTGGCTGGTTTTGACCCCTCCCAGGATTCTCTGGGGCCTAGGAACAATGGCAGCACACTCAACAACTCAACCACAACACTGGTGCTTGGGCTACAGGACTGTGGACGGGACTGCCACGCCATTCGAATCGCCACTGCCCTCACTCTGGTGACTGGACTTTATCAGGTAAGGAGTTAGCTGCATAGCAAGCAGGCCAGCTGACTCGGTTTCTTAGAGCACCTACAAGTGCTTGTCACTACCATCACGAAAATTCTAGAAACAGAAGAATCCTTCAGGCTCAGAGAGAAAACAGCACAGCAAGGGGAGAGGTGGAGCCCAGGCCTAGGTAACAGAGGGACTTAAGTCACAGAATGGAGAGATATGTAGGGCTGGACTGGCGAGCTGTAGTCTGAGTAGGGCCACTGGGCCAAATGCGGCCATGGCTCAGAAAAGCTAGACTACATCCCCAATGTCCACCTTGGCTTCCTGACATAAGCACGACCTAAGAATTGAGATACATTCCCCTGGCTCCCCACACCTAGCTCTTTTCTGCTGACTCTGTCTTCTCTATTCCTCCTGTCCGATGGCTGCCCAGAAGGGAGCTGGGTGAAAGGAGCTGGGTGTTGCATACAAGGCACAGGGGAAGGGTCTGCCTCCTTATGCCTACAGCCCTGATTCTGAAACAAAACCAATTTCTGCATGTGTGAGAGTATGAGAAGTGAACATCCACAGTCAACTGCAACATGTATGTGTTATCTCCCTGTATCTTCTGGCCCATTGTGCATGTGGAAACAGCAGGAGCCCACTCAGGAGAGTAAGCAAGGGAAGACGTCAGGCTCTGTGCTGTAATCCCTACCCTTGTGTTATATTGATTCTGGCTACTGCCTCATGACCTACCAAAATGACTGTACTCCATCTACAGGTCCTCATGGGTGCCCTCCGGCTGGGCTTTGTGTCTACCTACCTCTCACAACCATTGCTCGACGGTTTTGCTATGGGAGCCTCTGTGACCATCTTGACTTCTCAGGCTAAACACCTGCTGGGTGTGCGGATCCCTCGGCACCAGGGCCCAGGCATGGTGATCCGCACATGGCTGAGCTTGCTGCAGAGTGTGGGACAGGCCAATATATGTGACATGGTCACCAGTGCCGTGTGCCTAGGAGTGCTGATAGCGGCTAAAGAGCTCTCAGACCGCTACCGACACCGTTTGAAGGTGCCAGTACCCACAGAGCTGCTAGTCATTGTGGTGGCCACACTTGTATCCCACTTTGGACAGCTCCATTCACGGTTTGGCTCGAGTGTGGCCGGCAACATTCCCACTGGTTTTGTAGCCCCACAGGTACCAGACCCTAAGATAATGTGGCGTGTGGCCCTGGATGCTGTGTCCCTAGCCCTTGTGGGCTCAGCCTTCTCCATCTCATTGGCAGAGATGTTTGCTCGTAGTCATGGCTACACTGTTCATGCCAACCAAGAGCTTCTAGCTGTGGGCTGCTGCAACGTGCTACCTGCCTTCTTCCACTGTTTTGCCACCAGTGCTGCTCTGTCCAAAACCCTGGTGAAGACAGCCACTGGCTGCCAGACCCAGCTGTCCAGTGTGGTCAGTGCTGCTGTGGTGTTGCTGGTGCTGCTGGTGCTGGCTCCACTGTTTCATGATTTGCAGCGGTGTGTGCTGGCTTGTATCATTGTTGTCAGCCTGCGTGGGGCGCTGCGCAAGGTTAAGGACCTCCCACAGCTTTGGCGGCTAAGCCCTGCTGATGCACTGGTCTGGGTGGCTACTGCAGCCACCTGTGTGCTAGTCAGCACCGAGGCTGGACTTCTAACTGGGGTGTTCTTCTCACTGCTCAGCCTGGTGGGCCGCACACAGCGTCCACGGGCTGCCCTTCTTGCTCGAATTGGAGACTCAACCTTCTATGAGGATGCTGCCGAGTTTGAGGGCCTCTTGCCCCCACCTGAGGTGCGAGTGTTCCGTTTCACAGGCCCACTCTACTATGCCAACAAGGATTTTTTCTTGCGGTCACTCTACGGTCTCACAGGGCTGGATGCAGGGCACTCAGCCACCAGGAAGAAAAAGGGCCCAGAGGTGAGTGTCAGCGACAGCAGTCTTGCTGACGGCAAGGATATGGGTTCAGTGAGCAGCGGGACCAGGCTGGTGGTACCCCTGGCATTCGGTTTCCACACAGTGGTCATTGACTGTGCACCATTGCTGTTCCTGGATGTGGCTGGCATGGCCACACTGAAGGACCTGCACAGAGACTACAGGGCCCTGGACATCACCCTGCTTCTGGCTTGCTGCAGTCCCTCAGTGAGGGACACATTGAGGAAAGGGGGCTTCCTTGGGGAAGACCAGGGAGCTGAGGATGAGCTCCTGTTCCCCAGTGTACACAGTGCCGTGGAGGCTGCACGAGCCCGCCGTGAGGAGCTGGTAGCTGCTGACTCTGCCTTTTAGCAGGACCAAGACCCATGTCCACAAGCCAGTACTGACCTTGGTAGGAGTGATACAAAGACTGGAGTCATTAGAGAGATATACCCTTGGACCACTTCTGCCCTGGAAAAGTCAGAGAACTCCAACTAAGAAAGGAAAGTGCCGCATCCTTAACACATTCAAGAATTCCAAGCATTCAGTGCTTGAGACACTCTACATCTGAGACCACTGCTGCCCCCTGGTGGCTGCACCCACACACATGGTCCCTCAGCCAAAGCAGTGCCCTATCTGAAACAGACTCCAGCAAATTATGAGGTCTCTAAGATGCCAAAAGGACACATTCCCTCCCCCTGCACCACCAGGTATCAGATATGAGCTGAACACATGGCCAAGGGGCAAGAGTCTGAATTTCCAAAAGGCCTTCTCATGCCCAGTGATCATCTTGATTGGGCCCTTGCGAAGGCAGTCACCTGCTCCAGAGCAGGGTCCAGTGTCACTGTCTAAGATGATGTGACACCTGACCTTCAGGCATGATGTCTCTATACAGCTTATACTGGTAACCACAACGTGGTCCATGTATGGTACAAAGTCAGGCACAGTAGAGACACCAACCCCATTCTGTACCTCTAAGAAATCCTCAGAAGGAAACCACCTGTGCTCCATCCAAGGAATGCCCTTGGCATAGCCAAGCAGACCTTCCTCTCCTCTTCTGCCCAACAGGATGCTCTAACAGGAAGTACAGTCCCAGCCCCGACCGTGCCCTACTATGATGATCCCCAACCCACAGTCCAGCACTGTGCTCCACAGCTGTCCTGGACAAGGCCAGATCCACCACCTCAGCATCTCTGTAAGACAAGCTCTGACCAGCAGCTCCCAGGGCACCCACCTCAGCATCACCCACCTGGCTGTGATGAGATCCAGCAGCCAGTGTATCCGGATCTGCTCGATGCCACTGTGAGGCACAGCACCAATGTAGGCAAGGTTCAGTTGTTGGTCCCAACTAAGGTCGAACTGGTCAGCCTGGTCATGAGGCAGTGGGGGGCTGGGGACAGGACAAAGAAGTGAAGTGTTTGTCCTAAGCAGGGGCTTACCGCAGACCAGGTTCTACACATTTAATACCTGACTGACAGGCCCTTGCAGAGGAGCAGTGTGTGTCTCCACATTGTATGATAAAGTTTCATTCACCAGAAATGTTCTACAGTCTTGTCTTGGGGGGGGTCGGGGAGCTTCAACAAGACACAGTACCACATTCTAATAGGACATCTGCCTGCCATAAAAGAGGATCTGCAAATTCCTAGAGAGACTTGGAGGCATTGAGAAACCAGGTCTGGCCCAACACTCGAGGTCAGGTCTTGGTACTTTGGGAGAGCCCTTGGTTCTGCCGAAGTACTAATCATGAGCCTATAGCTTGAGTACGGTGCTCTTGATCCCGGGGGTTGGGGTGGGGGGCATTTAGGGAGGCTGGGGCACTCGGGAGAGCCACTAAAGTAGAAAACCCATGCCACACCCTGAAGGAATTTGATCTTCACTCCTGAGTGTCCAGGAATGATGGGCAGCGAGCCCAAAGGTGTGATGAGAGGAACCCAAAGAACGGAGCAAGGGCTTTCCTGGACTTGGTAAGAGCGTGCAGTGGGCCTCACCAGAAGCCGGTGCTCCTCCAAAAGGGCAGCAGAGGCCTCAGCGGGCGGGCTGCATCCACACGCACCAGGTATGGGGTCTCAGCCAGAGTCAAGGGCGCGGCCAAGAGCACAGCTAGAAAAGCCAGCTTAGCAGAGGCAGGGCGCCGGGGGCGCATGGCTAAGGTATCCAGGCGCTCCCGATCTGCAAGCCTTTAGGTCCAGGCTGCAGCGGTTCCGCCTCCGGGTAGAACCCACGTGACCGCTCCCCAGGCAGGGGCAGGACAGAACCCAACACGCGCCGCCTCTTCCCCTGGCGAGTTCCGCCCAGGTTGCTGCGTCTCAGACGCTCCAAACTCCGGACGACCGCCGGCAGAACACTGGCCTTGGGTGTCTCGGTGAGGCCATTATTCTTGGCGATGCCAGGAAAGGTCTCTCGGGAGGCCTACAAGAAGTCTGAAAAGCACATCAGATACTACTCAGTCTCGTGAGGAGTGAAGGTGAAAAGCTGTACCAGAAGATGGCGCTGCGGGACTTTTCCAAGGATTGGGTTTGGCGAGAAAGTCAAGGGTATTACAGAGCTTTGGCAGAGAGGATCTATGCTTTTTCCTGAAATGGGGCTGCTGTAAGAAAAACAGGCATGGTCAGAGACGCTTCAGAAGCCAAGTGGTCACTTCTAGTGGACAGTCAAAGGTCAAGCCTAGATGTCTGGGAAAGGCGAGGTCAATAGCCGTTTAGATTTGAACTGTGCACACAAGCTGAGTGGGATATTAGCAATGGTGAAACCGAATCAACTAGGTTCTAATGACCACTGTTCCTGGCACTCCTCGTAGCACATGCCTTTAACTTCTACGGTTCCCTCAACAATAAAAGCAATCACATTTCATGATCCCGTGAAGAACTCCTTTCTCATGTAGTCCTTCCCTGACACCAACAGTAAGAGACCGTTCCTAAAGTCAAACAACTAGTATTTGTAGTTCCTTAGGTTGGTGATTTTAAGTCTTCGGTCCTCAGGACAGCTGGTGAAGGGAAGGTTTCTGGGTGGAGAAATGAAAGCACTTATGTCATAACCCTTATTCAAGGATCAAAAAGTCAAGAGCCCATGTGGCATTTCTTCAGTGACTGGAATACAAGCTCAGTCATAGACGACGTCTGGATACTACCTGGTAGGGCATTCTGTTCTGTATGAAGAATGAGGTACGGAAGCTGTAATTTTACTTTGAATTAGTGAGTTTATTAAGTACAAAGCAAGCAAAAGTAAGATAGTGAATATCAACTAGTGAATAGAAGCAACAGATAGCAAGGCATCAATGTTGGTCACTCACAACACCCAACAGAAATGATTGGGATAGCCTCAGCTACAGATGCTCAAAAAACAAAAAGGTGTGGGGGTTAAGGATAAAAGAATTGCACGAGTGCACAGAACTGTTCTAGGAACGATGCAGAGATAGAAAATACTCCAGAGAAAACTGCCAAAATGGTGAGTGGATCATTTTCAATAACCTAAAAGCTGAAGTAACAGGAAAGAGTCCAGGCTGAAACTAAAGAGAGAGACAGTAGTAGGAGCAAAGCTGTTTCAGACTAAGCTTCCTTGGAACAACCAGTGATGGCAGGATCCTTGGGGTCACAGCTTGGGAAACAGTTTCTCTGATGGTAAGACCGGCATTTACAGCTGGAGATTTTCAATGATGGAAGCAGCGGCCAAGAAGCTGTGAAGTTGGAACAGTCTTATGAGGATTGTGGGACAGAAGCTGAGGTTCAGTACATTAGACAGCTATACCCTGAAAGTGAGGGTAAGACAGAAACTGAACTACCCTCACAGGAACTGAAGTTCAAATCTCAAGCCCCGAGTGAGTGAAGGAAGGTATACACCATCCAACAGAAGAGAACACACTCCCTTCACTCCAGGAAGCTCAAGCTAATGAATCATCAGTGTGTGATTAATTGGTGCTGGAATGGATCCTGGGTCAGAAAAAGATGATCGATCACGCAGAACAGACGGGGAAATTCTTAAGCTGAAAATGTACTATATATTGCTCAATAAAATTCTATCAATGACAGTTCCAAGGTGGTTAAATGACTGGACTGCATCACAGTGGGAATGGAGATGCACTAGTTCCTTTCATATCTTAGCTGACATGTCTGGGATCAAAAGGTTTTTGTCAAAATGGCTCTGAAGTTCAAAGAGTAACAATACGATCGCACATAATACGTGAGGTAAGGCAAATTCGGTAAAATGTTAATAATTGGTGGTGATACAGGGTAAAAATGCGTACTACTATCCTAACTTTTCTGTACATTTGGAAAAATATTATTCTTGAGACAGGGCCTCCATATATAACTCTGCCTGGCTTGGAACTTGCCATGTAGATCAGTCTGTACTAGAATTCACAGGCATCTGTTTGCCTCTTCCTCCCGAGTGTTGAGATTAAAGGCATGTGCTACCATGCCTGACCCTAGTAGTAGTAATGTAGTAGTAGTTGTTGTAGTAGTTTTTGGAGACAAAGTTTCTCTGTGTAGCCCTGGCTGTCCTAGAAGTTGATCTGCTTGAGGTGCCAGGAAGATGGCTGTTAATAAAGTGACCTGAGTTGGGCCGTAGTGGAAAAGCTGGGTGTGGTGGCACATGCTAGTAATCCCAACACTGGGGAGGAGTTGACACTTCCTAGCTAGCTAGCCTAGCAGAATTTAAGAACTCCGCATTGGAGAGACGGTTCTGTTGACGTAACATAGCAGATATGAACTCTTGTTGCCAAACCTGATGATACAAGCAAAGTCTCTGGAATCTACATGGTGGAAAGAAAGAACTGATGCCTGCAAGTTATCCTATGGCCTACACCTGTGTGCTGAGGCGTTCAAGTGCTCCTACACATATGTACACAAATAAAGTGTTAAAGAACACAAAGATGGAGAACAAATGAAGAAGAAACCCAATGTTGATCTCTTATCTCCATGAACACACATTTGTGTGCACACAGAGAGACAATCAAGCTATCAGATTAAAAGTAAGTCATCATATGAACCAGAGAGATATCTTATCAGTTAAGAACACTGACTTCTCTTCCAGAGGACCTGGGTGCTGTGGAATAATCGTTTTGTACATTGTGAAGACGCGTCACTCAGATTGGTTTAGTAAAAAACTGAATGGCCAATAGCTAGGCAGGATTTTTGGAGCACAGAGGATGCTGGAAAGAAGGTCTGAGTCACCAGCCACATGCAGAGTAAGCAGGATGGGCAATACGGAGATGAGCTAATAAAACCATGATGCAGAAAGTAAATTATATAAATTGGTTAATTTAAGTTATAAGAAGATCTAGTTAGAAACAATACAAGCCAAGCTCTCATAATAGCAATAAATCTCCATGTTGTGATTTGGGAGCTGGATGGCAGGACAGAAAAATCCGCCGATACCTAGGTTAAATTCCCAGCACCCACACAGTGGCTCACAACTGTCCACAACTCCAGCTCCAGGGCATCCAACACTGTCTTCTTGCCTCCATAGGCACTGCACACATATGGTACACAGACATACATGCAGGCAAAACACCCATATAACATGAACTAAAAATAAATCTCAAAAAAATTTAAAGCACTATAAAGAGTCTCTCATGGTGGTACATATTTGTAATCTTAGCACTCAGGAGCCTGAAGCAGGAGAATCACATTTCAAGGCAGCCTAGGCTACATAACAAGACCCTGTCTCAAAAAGTCAAGAACTGGGACTGTAGTTCAATGGTACAGTTCTTGCCTAGTACATGCAAAGCCATATGCAGATTCCCAGCACTGAAAAAAAATTAAGGGGAACTGTAAAGACCAAGCAGAAAAAGACAAAATGAAGCAACAAAGTGATCCTGGAAGCAGCCAAATGGAAATGGCCTATTGCCTTCAAAGCGCAAACAATAAAATGAACACTGACTCTTCAGTAGAAGGGCTGGACCTGAAGACTGAAAACAAGCCGTCTAAGTCATGAAAGTAAGCATCTTAGTTTGGTTTCTTTGCTGTGATAAAACATGCTGACCAAAAGCAACTTGGGCAGAACGAGTTTATTTGGTTTATGCTTCCCAATAACAGTTCATCATTGAAAGAAGTCAGGGCTGTAACTCAAGGGGGGAACTAAAGTAGAGGCTGTGGTGGAAAGCTGCTTATTGGCTTGATCTCCATGGCCACCTGCCAAGAGGTGCACCACCCACAGTGGATTGGACCCACCCACATTAGTCATTAATCAAGAAAATGCCCCCACAGACTTGCCTACAGGCCAATTTGATAAAGGCTTTTTTTTAAATAGAGGATCCATTTTCCCAGAAGACCCTAGTTTGTGTCACATTGACAAAAAAGATGAACTACCATATACGTAACTGGTTACTTAAAATTCTAAATTCAACCAAAAAAAATCAATTTGGGTGTCGTGATACATCTTTGAATTCACAGACACTCAGGAAGTTGAGGCAGGATTGCTTGAGCCTAAGAGTTTGAAGCCAGCCTGAACAACATAGTGAGAAACATATGTATATGTTGTACATAGACACACAGATTGATACTTTTAAAAGCAAAGGTTGAATCAAAACATTTTAGAGAAATTGTGGGAACAATTGTTGCTGCCTATTTTTTATCAGGGAAATATTACATGTTGTTCTTCAAGCAGAAAGATAATGATCCCTTGTCAAATGCAGAGGAACCAGAAAGAATGGAAAGTAGGAATATAAAAACTGTGTAAATCTAATAAATTGTGAAAGTCGCGGTGGTAGGAGTGTCTTATGGGGGCATGAAGACAAATGGAGAATTACAGTGTGGTAAAAAGCAGCACAGACACTAGAGGTAGGTGCCAGTGTTAGGAATCCACTGTCATACTTCCAGAACATGCAGTCTTTATTGCATGCAGTGGAGGGTGTTTCTTTCAGTGAAGGGTATTTGCAGGCATAATTGCATTAGGGTCTTGAGATGTGAGATTATCCTAGATTATCCAGTGGATCCCAGATGCGACGGTGTGCTGACACAGGGAGACAGCAGGAGATGTGAGACAAAGGTGGGGCTAAGGTGGCCTCATAAGATTGCCCGAAAACTAAACCAAGGCTCTTAAGCCAGGCATGTGGACTCAGCAGACATAGGAGTGACATCCTGAAAGAATAGGTAAAATATTTCAGCAAGGCCTGGAATTGTGGCCTAATGACATGTATGTACTTTTGATTTGTATTTGAGTATTAACGGGCAGATTTCCAGAGTTTTCCAGCCCAGCAGTGTATCCTACATGTGAGGGTGGGGCCATGTGTCATATGAGGGTATTGTGTACTAAGAGGCCACCTAGACAGTGCCTAGGTGTAGGTCCATCCTGGCTAGAAGATGGATATCATCAGTTCCTCTCTGAACACCCCAGATTTTGTTCAGAGGTCTGCCAGCAATTCATCAGCTTCCATTGCCATGAATACTAAGGGTCCCCCTAGGTAGTCTGAGATCTGAGGCAGAACCCTAGCTTTTGGCAGGGAATTGGACATGGAGAACTATCTATTTCTGAAGATAAACATACCAGAGGGTCCGGTTTGGCTCCGCCTTGTCTTAGAGAAGCCTGTCGCAGCAGCAGAAGAGGGACAGGTTCAAAGTCTGTAAGGGCCTCTCTGTAGGAAAGCCTTGCCAGCGGCTTGGGCCTGTGACGTTCTGGTGGGGTTCTTTCACAAGGGTGAGGGGACAACTGTGAAAACCAGGAGGAGCTTGACTTGGCTTGCAGATGAGAGGAGAGGTGCCCAAAGCAGTCACAGTGGAGAGCCTCAAGGGCCCCAACGAAAATGCCCATGGGAGAATTAGGTCAGTATGATAAGTAACCAGGCTAGCTCAAGAGTAACAGGAATACTTTAATGGTTACAGAGGGGAAACTTACACAGTAAGAATGGGAGTTCCGAAATCGGATAGGTCTGGCGGGCACCACGAAGAGAGAGCGTGCACCTGCATCCCCAGGTTTTTCTACCTGGGCTCTAGGTGGCCACACCCTAACTAGATGTGATTGGTTGAAACTATCAACTGATAGTTTCCCATCAGGAAAACAGTTTGTAAACAAGGAATATGTTCCTGGCAGAGCCCACAATTACAAGGCACAAGACTTGGTGCCTGAAGGAGCATGGCTTATATAAAATGCTGCACCTGCTCCTGGAAAGGAGGCGAGAAAGGCTTTTTCCTGTGAAGGTGTGATCACAAATGGGATTCCAAGGGAGGTGCAGAGAGCTGGGTGTCCACCCAAGGATGAGGCAGCCGGTCCTGAGCATTGTTCAAATGACACCAACAGGAGCATGGACCAGTGTCTGGAAGAATATGCTCCAGCCGTGGGTGGGGTTCACTTTGCCGTTCTTAATATATGATAGAGATTAGATATGGAGCCCTGAGAGCGAGAGCTACAGCACCAGGCCACAATAACCCACTGGAACACACCTTATCTTTTTTTCAGCTTAAAAAAAAAAGCCAAATGTGGACTTATAATTGCTCCCCAGGACATTTATGTTTCTTTTCTTTCTACTCAGCACAACTCACTTTTTGTCACCAGTCTGGGGGTTTTAGCCTTGCCGCTAGCTGAGCAGAGGAAGAAGAGGTAAGGAGCCTGTCTGCCTTGCTGGCCCTCTCCTGTGGACTCTATACCCTATATCATCACCGCCCCTGATCATTTTCTGTTATACAAAGTCTTGAGATTTTTTTTCCTCAAAAGTTTAGCTTATTCCTTTAGATGACTAACCTCACTTTTTGTGTATCTTGCTAGTATTAACTATATTTTCTTACTTTCTGCATTCTAGATGTGACATTTGGGGCTCTGATCCTAGATATACCCGTACAATGCCCTAGGTTGGCTAATTCCAGAGAGCAAATGGAGTACCTTTGGTATGAAGACTAAACACTTGAGTGTCCAGATTCACACCAAGTGGGCAGGCATCCTTGCTCTAGAAACCTGAGAAAGTGGACAACAGAGCCTGCCATAGAGCCCCAGTAGTTTGAGATGTGAGATTATCCTAGATTATCCAATAGCTCATACCTCACACACTTATTTCTTGGAAACCCCAATAAAGGCTTGGGCCACATTCCCCTGCTTCTGTTCCAATCAAAATTAGTGTTTCCAGAGCCTGCTTGGCATATCAGGCCTCTTCCCAAAGGAAGTGTAGGTTGTGCATCTTTCCAAAAAGCTGTCGATTGGGTGCAGGTCACCTGACTAGAACCTGCTTGGATTTGAAAGTGGATGCTGGGCCAATGGCCAGAAGTTGGGGTTGCAGGGGAGGGAGGCAAAAATGCTAGCTTCTTAACACTCTGAGCTGTTGAGGGTCATCATCCTAGATAAAGTCTGCAAAAGGACTAGCAAAGAGGGACAGAGGATCCCTAGAAAAACCACAGTCCACCATGGGTCACTCACTAAGAAGCTAAGGTAGTTCCTTTCAATG
The DNA here is from genome assembly GCA_001685095.1 of Ellobius talpinus. Taxonomy (NCBI): domain Eukaryota; kingdom Metazoa; phylum Chordata; class Mammalia; order Rodentia; family Cricetidae; genus Ellobius; species Ellobius talpinus. The sequence continues at coordinate 30,656 of LOJH01007497.1, forward strand.
TCCTAAATTTTTGCATATTAACATCTTGTAAGACTCAATAAAGTGCATGGTCCGTATCATCTCCAACTTCTCTCTGGTTGATCTGAGGCTGGGGAAGTAGGCACTTTGGGGCTTGACCAAAAGGAAATTAAGTTTTAGAGGTATCAGTTGAAGCTTAGCAGAGATTACATTCTTCTAGACACTTCTTTTCTTTTTCTTTTTTCTTTTTTTCTTTCTTTTTTTTGGTTTTTTGAAACAAGGTTTCTCTGTAGCTTTGGAGCCTGTCCTGG
>LOJH01007498.1:0-30773 GCA_001685095.1 Ellobius talpinus
ATATATATATATATATATATATATATATATATATATATATATATATATGAGCAAAGGTATTTTAAGCGTCTACTGTAAAGAACCAAGCTTTCTTCCTTGCTTCATTGTTGAAGATAATATGCCTCTCTAACAAAAATGCTTTCAAGATGTAACCATATTTTGAAATGAGTATCATAATACATCCTTTGCAAGCCTGGAATTTGGAAACAAAGGCCTCGCTTTAATCTGTTTTTCTTCTTACCTGATGAGTGGGGTGACAGGGCAGCTGGAGGAGGTTCAGACATGTCCCCAGTCTCGTTTGCCATCCCTCCTCTTTCCTCATCAAGTGGGCCCTGACAACCTTTCTTTCTGAAGCTACATAAATTAAACAGGGTTAAGACTCTCAGCCCTTGTACCAGCTCCAACACAAGCCAAGACAAGAAAGGACCCTGCAGGTGACGGACAGGCTTCCAGTCTCTCTGCTAAACCGGTAGGGCAGTGAATCTCCCTGCCTCCCTCCTCACTGAAATAATAACAAAGCGCGGAGCCTGGGCAGCTTTCTTTATCCCTCCTTTTACGTAGCTAACGGGTATTTCCAATTACGCAAAAAGGAAAAAAAAGAAGTCACATTTCTTCATTGCTAGTTTCCCCTGTGTTTTCTGGATCTTTCAGTGCCTTCTCCCTGGAAAGCCAGCCCTCGGGAGGCAACCCTAGCATGGCAAAGCCAGCAGGGGGCCCAGCAAGTGGACATGGCTCAGATTGAGGTGTTGATCTCTACCCGGTGACATCTGTCAGAAGAGTTCCTTGTCATTTTGTAAATAGATTCGCAAAGAGTGGCAACCGATGAAATAGATATGACTTGTGTCTGAGTTTGCAAAGTAAATGACATGTCAACATGAACATGTTACTAAAGGATAACCATGACAGGAGGCATCAGAAGGCACAAGAACAATCACAGCCAATAGAAAAGAGGGAGAATTCATAAGGTCCAAACAGGATTTCCATTGGACTTCAGAAGGTTCTCCTAAGAAAGGTTAGGGTTAAAAAGTCTCTAGACAAAGACTTGGGGATCTAGTGTCTTCATATACAGCATTAGTCACCCTAAAACAGCTTCCCATTATCAACACCTTTCAGGCCATCAGAAAGAAGAGTTTTGCCTGGGTTTGCAAGCCCATCTTTCTGCAGTAGAGTACAGCATCTGATAAGAGCAGCCTGACCTCACACGTAATAAAGTTCTCTTGTTTCCAGCAGACATGGGGCTTACATGGAAGACATTTTGGAAAAATATTTTGGGGGTTAGAGGGTTTTCTTCTATTTTCTGCAGAACTAATGGTGATATCTGTATCTAAAGAATATCAGTTCTATGAGACACCTCTTCTTGTTCCAGCCAGAACTAAGGCTTGGGTGAATCTCCCACCATTATGGAACTTAGTAAAACTACTATATCACCAGACAGCTTTGTATGTGAGAGTGTCCAACTGACTGGCTACCAGAAAATGGGCAGAAGATTGTTAAAGTTATAGTCGGATGGATTCAGATTTAAAATGGCTTTAATAAAGGAATATGGTGACCCTAAATTAACAAAGAAAAACCAAGGAATAAAAAGGGTAGCTATGCATTCACTCCCCATCTGGTCTATCCATGCATATGCAAAAGAAATTAAAAATTAAAAGCCTCAGCTTCTTTCTGGTCTGAAATGGTTTGGACTGGAAAAGATCTCAAACATTTTGAAATAAATGAATCAAATTATATAGTCAAATATATTCAACAGTTTGCATGTGTTATTAAAACATTACCAAGACAACACTTTGAAAGAAATGAAAATAGCAGTCTGCCTTTACCTAAGAGAATCCTAGGGTTTGGAGAAGTTCAGTGAAGAGGTAAAAATTAACACATGACCCACACCTGGCCAAGGTATAAAGAATAAGAGACTATCTTATAGGATTATAGTCAGTCCTAAAGGGAACATAGATACTACCACATGCCTACCGGGTCCAGGAATTATTATGGAAGAGGGACCAGAAAGAATGAAAAAGCTGGAGGCAAAGAATGGCTGCAAGCAAAGACTGGCTTCTGGACACAGAAGGGCAGCTTCAGACATGAATTCACAGCAGATGCGACAGTGGGCAAGAGACACATGTGAGCCCAAGCCAGACCAAACGCCAGCATGGACGGGGTGGGAGGTGGATAGAGTCCCATTCAGACCTATGGAGATGTTGCCAGTTGTTGGCTGCTGGGAGAGGAAAGAGACAGATTTCTCTAAGAGTGTATCCCCTGGCAAGTCGACCATGATGCAATGAAAGATCATCTATCCAAGAATTTGGACAGCATAAATTCTTGAAAACTTAAAAAAACACACACTCAAAGTTAAGTGGGTAGAAAAAGGGGGCTGTATCTGGGAAGAGTTGAGAGGGTGGATATAATGAAAACCCCTTGTAATAAACTCTCCAAGAACTAACGAAATAAAAGGGAGAGCTGTCTCTGAACTGAGACTACCTTCATTCTTTTTAGATTCAACACTCTTGAAAGCACATTCGTGCACATGCAGACAGAAACAGAGGCACCCCAGAATCTTCTACAGTCTCTTGCTCTCCTGTTACCTCTTGGATTTCCTACCACTAATACTTAGATAAAAGTCACGTGGAAGGGGAGAGAGCTTTGTGTTTCCGAAAGATTCCCAATATTCTCAATGTCTTATATTATATTACATTGCATTACAACTTTCAATAACAATTCCCATAACATTTTTATGGCATAAATGGAGCCCAGAAAAAGAAAAAAATACTTTCTAAGAAAGTAAATGAAACCAACGACAGAGGTCGATTCAGAGTCCAAACAACAGTGTGTTGCCTCAGCATCCCCCGGGGAACTCTAAGGTTCTACTGCAAATTTCACAGTCCCCAATAGAGATAAAAATTAAATTTTCTTCCTTAACATTGTGGACTGCACAGAAACAAATAGTAGAGACATGTTCACTACTCTAGCCAATCATGAGGGAGAGAAAAAGTAGATACAACAAAATAAAAATATAATATGTCAAAATTAAAGGATAGGATGATTTGAAATTCTGAGTTATATTTGCTCAGAGTGGAAAAAAGCAAAACATAATTCTTATTTGCAGAAGGAAGTGTCCTATTTGTAACCAAAAGTCCCAAGAACACAAGCAGTCAAAGCCTAGTCAAACAAGCACACAAAACAAAAGACAATGTGAAATGTCCCTGACAATGATCTCATAGCAGACTTATAGATCAACGACACTTGAAGAACAAAAAAAATGGAAAGAGCCAAAATATATTAATAAAATGAAAACATAATGAGGAGAAGTCATGAAAAGAAACAAACTATTACAGAGATAAAAATGCGGTAACTAAGTTGAAAATTGAACAAGAATGATTCAAATAGAGAGTCAAACAGTGAGGAGAAAGACTAGAACATAAAAAGAAAAGGTTCTTTTAAGAAATAATAAAAACAGTTATTAAAAATAAAGAGGGCTTAAGAACTTAGGGAACACCAACAAGTGAACCAATATGTGCTTGAGATAGCTTTAGAAGGAAAGAGAAAAGGTGTACAGAGTTTGAGGAAATAATGGCTAAGATTCTTGGAAACTAATGAAAGAATATGAAAATTCATGAACTTCAAGAAACTACAAGATACTGAAGACACATCATAATTAACCTTCCAAGCGACTGAGATAATCTTATCAGAAACAAGACCAGAGCAGATTGTAAGACATGAGGAACCTTCAATAGGACTGCCAATGGAAGAATCAAAGTTCTAAAATAAAAAGAAACTGTTAACCATAAACCTTATATTTCACAAAACTGTGACTCAAATATATATAAGAAATGAAAGGATTTCTTCATAGAAAAACACTGGGAAAGTGTATTGCCACTAGACCTTCCCTAAATGAAATGTTCAAGGAACAAAAGACAGGAACTTAGAACTTCTGAAGCAATAAAAGCACAAAAAAGTGGGGGCTGGAGATAAGGGTCAGCAGTCAAGAGCACTGGCTGTTCTTTCAGGGACCTAGGTTCAACTCATAGTACCCAGATGATGGCTCACAACCATCCATAACTACTATTCTAGGGAATTGCAATAATTTCTTCTAGCATCAAACCTCTGTGGGCACCAGGCACACATGTGGTACACAGATATCCATTCAAGTAAAGGGCACAAACATATACAGTATACATTTTTGTAAAGAGCCAATAAAGATAAGTATATACATGACTCTAAGAGCTAGTCTATTTTCATTTATTATTGACTCAAGACTTTAATGATTTTAAAATGTATAAGCAGAACTTACTTTAACTTTGGCTTATAAATTCACAGGGGGTTTTTTCCCTATGTAATTGAAGAGACTAGCCATTTAAAGAAATTATCCAGAGATGATACTATGTGGAAATGCCATTTTGAGACATATGCAAGTGAAACAAGAGTTGCTAATTGATCACTATTCTCACAAGTTGATCTCAGGTTGGTGTCAATTCAAATTAAAATGTTTCAACTTCATGACATTAGATATAATTGCCACAGCAGCCACAAAGAGAACATGTGTAAAATATATTCAAATAGAAATATATTCAAATAAAAAAATTATTTGAAATTTGTATTCAAATAAATACAAAAATTTTCCTATAATAAGAAATTCAATCAATTACATAAAAGACAGACTACAGGAAAAGAAGTGGAGGATATCCGAGCATATGGGAAATGACAACAGTCACCTCCACCAGAAATCGTTACAAATGCAACTATGTCAAACCCTAAAGCTGCATACTGCAGAATAAATAAATACATGATTCACCTATACACTACCAGATAAACTTGAGATTGAGAGGCATACTTAAAACAAAAAGTACAAAATGGAAGACTATGTTCCATGGAATTAATAATCAACATGGCACAGAGGTTTGAGCTACAATCATATCAGATGAAAATGAAGACTGTAAGCCTACATTAACATGAATAAGACACATATAACAGAGTGTTATATATTAATCAAATGGGGTCGGCAGGATTGCTCAGCTCCTAAAGAGCCTTCCACACAAGCTTGACTGCTTTCTTTCCATCCTGGAACCCCTATAAAGGTGGAAGGAAAGACGTAACTCAGCAAAGTTGTCCTCTGATCTCAACATGCATAAGCTAGCACTTACAAAGCACACACACAAAATATTCTTTTTAATTCACTTCAGGGACCAGAGAAATGGCTTCCTCATCAAGAGCACTTGCTGTTTTCCCAGGAAACACAAGATCAATTCCCAGAACATACATCGAGCAGTTCCACAGCTACTCGTAACTCCAACTCTGATCACCTCTTCTGACTCCTCACATCCATGGGCGCCAGCACATACCATGAGTGCAAACACAGCACATACATGCACACACAACGAGTGAATAAATAAATTTTAAAAATTAAAATTTCAATATAATGGAAAACTAATATTATAGACATTTATACACCAAGTCATAAATAAGCACAACTCATGAGGGAATCTTGAGAAGTATGCTCACCGTGCAGTACAGAAAAGAGTGAAAATTTTCTAAAATTAATATTTCATCAAAAATAACTGAAGAACTGAAGGAAGAAGCCAGTCTACCATAAGGACTGGAGACTGCAAAACCCACTCTCAATACTGAACAGAACCAGATAGAAAGTAAGATGTGAAGATGACTGAGCAACAGCATAAACTCTACTGAGCATTTAGGATGCTCTAGCCAGGAACAGCAGCACACGCATCTTTATGAAGTCGGACTAAGGGTGTTTTCCAAGTAGTTTAAGTCACGGATTAAGCCTTGGTAGGAACTGTCAGATAACCTTATACAAAATATCTTATAAACCACATGGGATGAAATTTAAAACAAGGAAAACTGTGAAAAACACAAATTTACAGAGAATAAACACTCAACTTTGGATCAAGGGGGGAAAACACAAAGAATGGTTAAAAAGTAGAGATAACTTTTTAAACATAGATATAAAAATTTATAGAACTCAGTAAAAGTAATGACAGGAGAGACTAAAGGCATGTCCTGTAGGTTCAGGCACAAAGCATAAATGCTGTCATTTGTCACTGAGAGTCGACATAGTCCTGGACATCCTAGTTAGAGTAATTAGACCAAGAAGACAAGAAAAGAAAGGCATTCAAATGGGCAGGAAGAAGTAACATTATCTGCTTCTCTAACAAGAGATGAGAGATTATGTATTTGAAAGTCCAAAATACAAACAAAAGGACGACATAAATAGTAACTAGCAAGTTACATCAGCAAAGTAACAGGACAGCAAAATTCATTGTTCTGCTTTTTCACTAGTAATGAACAATATGAAAAACTCATGAAAATTTGATCAAAAAAATCAAAATATCCAGAGTGTATTTACCCGACGAAATGAAAGCTTTGTACAATGAACACTAGAAGGCATCTTTGAAAGAAATTCAAGATGAAACACAGTCTCTGTCCCTAGACATAATGTTGTTAAGATATCACCGTGTTACTCAAAATGACATACATTTACTACAATCCTAATAATCCCAATTATATTTTTCTTAGGATGAAAAACAATATGAAAAGATCCTAAATAGCCAACTAATCGTGGAAAGGAAGAACAAGGCTAGAACTCCATTTCCCGATTTCAAACTCACCAAAAAGCTATAATAATCAAAATGATAAGTTATTATCAAAGAGACCAATTGGTGAAATGAAAAATACAGAAAAAGTACCAAACAGGTACATGAGCATCACATGGGGGAAGTGTGGTCCTTTCCACAAATGGCCCCATGGCAACTAGCTATCCATATATGAAAGGAAGAGGTTAAATGGTCCCTAACCCACATAAAAATTACATCACAAGTGATCAAGACCTGAATCAAACCAAGAAGCTGGGCAAGTTTGGGTTGGCAGGAACCAAACAGGCAACCAAGACGATGAATAAGTTTGGGTTGGCGGGAAATCGTGTTGAGTGAGACTAATGAGTTCATTGGACTTCCTTATAGAATGCAAGTGAGAAATTACTTATAGGAATGTGGGTGACCCCCAAACAGCTACATCACTGCAAAGTCCCACCTTATCAAGAATGATGAGCTCATGAAAGCTGCATCATGGAGTTCCCTGAAAATGCTTATTATTTACTTATTTTGTTACTTATTTGTCTACCGTGTGGTACGTGTGCAAGCACATGTGTACAAGTGTGTGCATGCAGATGGATACCTGAAGTTGATAGCAGATGTTTCCTTGCTCACTGTACAGCTTATTCACTGAGGCAAGGTTTCTCACTAAACCAGAAGCTTGCTTGCTCCAGCTGCTTTTGCTTGTCAGCTTGGCCCTGGGACTCCTGTCCCTGAGTGCTAGGCTCGGAGGTAGCTGCTTGCCCCTCAGTTTTCAAGTGGTTTCTGGGGACCTGAACCTTTGTCTTCATGTTTGTGTAGCAAGGGCTTTACTTACTGAGCCATCTCTCCAGACCCTTTACAAATCTTTAAAATGTTCCCCAAAATGAGTTGTCAATAAAGTAAAAACACAAAGCAGAGAAGAGAAGATTGTTTTATAAGCCATATGTGTGAACAGAAGGAATTAACATGTAAAACGTATAGGTGATTACTAAAATGGATCCAAAATGGTTCAAAACAAGCAAGAGATATGAATAAATATTTCTCCAGAGAAGACATACAAAGGGTTTACATCACATAAAAAGATGACACTCTCCCCTAGGTGGTTAAATATTAAAAGCTTAGTGTATTTGGAAGAATACTTTTGCCCTCCAGAGCTTGCTCATATAAAGTTCATTATTGCATTATGGCACATATATGAATATGTATTCAGTTTCATATTAATAAGTATAATAATCATTGCCATTTATTAGTCACCCACAATTCATAAAGCTAGACATTGGCTTCCAACCCTTACAGCATCTTAGAATAAGCATTAATATTCTCTTTGTATTTTTGACAGTGTCTCACTGTGTTGCCTTGGCTGGCATGGACCTTGTTGCATAGTCCAGTCTGGCCTTGAACTCACAGAGGTCTGTCAACCTCTACTTCCCACAAGCTGGAATTAAAGGACTGTGTCACCACACCTGGCCAAGTACTGATATTCTTCATTTATCAGTGGAACTATTGAGGCTCAATGAGAAGTTCTTTTACCTCCTTCAGCCAGGTAGAGTGAGGTAAGTAGATTGCTTCATCACTGCGGTAAAAATACCTAATAGAATGATTTCCGAAGGATATATTTACTGAGATCACAGTTACAGAGGCTGTGTTCAGTCTCACCAGGAAGGGACCAAGGGGGGAGGCATGGCATTTTACCTTATGGCGGCAAAAAAAAAAGGAGCTACAAGAATTTGGCAAGATGGACCTCCAGGGATACAGCCAAGTATATCTGCTTCTCGCCAAATGGTCCCAGCTCTATCTTCCAGCACATCTCCATAGTGATGACACATCTATCACCAGTTATGAAGGGATTAATATATTCTTTAGGTCAGAGCCTTTGTGATCATGCTGTCTCTGGAAAGGCCACCACAAACACCGGAAGCATGCTTTCCCTTAAATATCTCTTAATCCAATCAGGTTGATAATCAAAATTCAACCTTCCAGGGAAGTGGGTCTTCAAATCCAACTCTTCCTTGCTCCTAAAGAAAGCCTGCAACCTTCCACTAACTATGACTGCCGGGAATTTTCTGCTGGGGGAGAAATGTGTTTTGCAGATCTTCACTTTGCTCATTTGAAACACATGGTAATATTTTTCTATAAAATAAGCCTGGCATAGACCTATGCTACATCTGTGAAAATTGTCTGAGTAAAATACACACTCTATTATCTGTCAGTTTCAAAATGATGATCAGAGGCTCCAATATGAAAGCTGAAAATATAAAAGTTATACCTCTCATCATTGCTGATATGCTATTGCCGTCAGGCCTCCTCCCCTCTGCTCATAGGGTTAATGCCCTGATGTTTCTTTAGAAAATGGACTCAAGTTCTCGGGAAAGGGAGGCCCATTTTGCTAAATGACTACAAGAATGACTGATTTGAATTTTGCATTTGTAGAGTTGGAATGCTGCAAATCTAAAGCCTAGTTACCTGCTACCTTAATAGCCATTCATTGCCCACCTCTGTGTCTGACATAATATCTTTATGATTAGCAGGAAAACTTTGGGAATGTATCAGTTTAGCAGACCACTAGCTTCTACAAACCCCAAGGCTAGGAACACCGTCAGACAGTGCTGAGACCGAAAGCAGAGATTTTTTTCCACTTGACTATAATCTATCTACCTGATGCTCTCACCAAATATTTGAAGAAACGGCCTAATTTGGAACTTTATTTTGCTCTGTAACTAGTTTCATGAAATAATTTCCACAGTGGAACACGTTATTTGATGCCACTTATAGCCCCGTTCCCAGGCCGTGATCAGTCATTCAATTCAAGAATAAATTGCTCTTCCCTTTGAAGTGAGGGCTGTGTTTTGCTTCGAATGAGTGCGGTATATTCTAAAGGCAGAGCTCGAGGCTAGGTCTCCAGGAAACACTGCACTGAGTCACTAGCCACAAACTTCTTTCTCAAGCTAATCCAGGTTGTCCATTTCCACCCACCAAAACTCACATTTGGCTTCTAGTCTAGCATTTCCTTTCACCAAAACTCATCTGTCACCAGAGACTTTAGTTGAAATGTATCTCATCTTGCATATAATTTATACTAAAGATGGCCAAAGTACTGTAAAATTAGACATAGATTTCTAGGTCATCCTTCAAAAGTGTTTCTATATTGGTAAGATAACTCAGTAAGCTTCCTAAGTCTGAAACGTGAATGCTAACCATTGAACTCTCATTGTCAAGGATTCCTTCAAGAGCAATGGAATCAGAAGACTCTCTCTTTTTCTGTCCTCAAGTGGGTGGTTTGTAAACACAAAGACTCTTTGCGTGTTGTTTGCCTCTTGGGAATCTGATAAAGGCAATGGTTCATTTTCTCAGAAGTGACGCAAACAGGCCTAATGTTTCGTGAAACTTTTATCTCTTAGAACCACCAATTCTAGTCTCTAATAAGAATTTCTTGCTTTACTAAGAAACTAAAACCACAACTTTGACCTCATTCTCTTAGCCTTGATAATTAACAATTTTAAGTGGTTTCCTAAAAACGATGGTTTTAAGTGGTTGACTCTATCAAGCTGTTCACAGCAGTCATGACAAGGATCTTGGCATATACATTCCATGGTGGAGGCATCAGGACAGAGAGCAATGTCATCACTGTCCTCAAGACATTACCTGGCATGTTGGCAGGGTAGGGCAGAGTGGACACTTTCATCTACTGCTTTATTCTACATATCAAATGATACTTATTAAATATGTACATGCCAGACCTTGACCAATATGTTCAAAATTCGTAGAGAATCAAGATGATGACTGCTGCATGAACTCTGTGGCCAGCGCCTTCCTTCTTCTACCACGTTCCAACCTTACTTTCATCTTCTACAAGTTCCAAAATGACATATTTGTTGAATTAAACAAGGTAATCTTGAAGTTTAAAATGAAATGCTAACATGTAAAATAGAGACAAGGAAAAGTTCTTACCATTTCCTATGGCTCGTTGCACTTAAAAGATTCCATGAGAGAATTGACAAAAATAGACGGACATGAACCTGTGGAATCAAGTATGTGTGAACTTAAGGAGAATAATCTCATGAGGCTTTATGTCTTGATGGACAAGAGGCAATTTGCTGACATAGCACAGTTTATGGACCGGATTACACTGGCTTGCTTATTCTTCAGTGACAGCCACAGTTGTCCTATAACCGATAGGGATGCTTTCTCTCATGGATACCACAATGCTAAGCCAATGCTTCCTGCGAGTTTCGTGTTGTGTAAGCCAACACTGAAGTGATTTTAAATTTGCCCATATTTACAGAAAAAGAGCAATTTTAGACAATTTAAATAGATTTGCAAAATTAATAGGAATATAGGTATTAGAATAGGAATTAGAACTCAGTCCTCTCAGCCATGTTACTATAGTTCAGAGAGAATTCAACAACACAGAATCTGAAATAGGTTTTCAATGAGGAATGGAGCATAGTGGGAATAAGTCTAGAGCTATAAGAATCACCTATCTGGTTCATGTACATACACATGTACATAATGTTTATAAACCACGGGGAAGGATGGGGAATCATGGTGATCTGAACACTAACATGAAAAATCCATGGTGAGTAGAGTCAAGAGAAGGACAAAAATAAGCACAGGGATCACACACATACACACACACAAACATATAAACACACGTGCGTGAGCTCATGTGCCCACATGGATTGTGCCAAATGCAATCTCCTCAACAGACAATACCTACATATTCTAACAACTTTGGAAAAATATTGGAAATCCTGAAGTTTTGGTCAACTCAACCTGAGACTATTCCATCCAAACCATCAAATACAACATAAAGGTTATGGCTCCCTACATCCTAAAGGACAACCTCCTCTAGTGCACAGATGCATGTAAGCACTTCATTGCTAAATAAAAACACAGCCTTCCCATATAGTCTTTCAATAAACAAGATCAGCAAACACTCCTCAAGAGCAGATAGCAGAGTTCTCTCCTGGGCAACAATCCAGAAACTCTGGGGTCTGCAGCAGAGGGACCACAACTGGATGTGAGGAAGCAGAGGAGACATTTTGCTTCAGAATACAAACTTGTCTGGCCCTGAAATACTTCTTGGTTCTGAAGCAACGGAGAGCTGTCTGCAATCTAGTCTGTTCCTCTTGCTAAGACTCCCTCTCAGGGCTTCTTTTAGGCCCTGGGAATGGGCCTAATGCCACACGTGCTGTTCTATCTCTATAATGCATCCCTTATTTCCATAGCCCAAGACTGAGGTCATACATGACTGATTATCCCTCTTTAGTTCTCCCTGCTTCTCAGTACCACCGAGCAGATCACATTACTGTGGAAAGCAAGAGACCACTGAGAAGCTGGAGGAAATATGCACACAAATGCTGGAGTAAAAGCCAGCCCCCTAATCCTCCTAAAGCTCCTTCTAGTGACAATCAGAATGAAAATTATTTCTTGGAGAATGTCTCTAGAAATAGCAACTCACAAACATTTTAAAAGTTGCCTTAAACCCTCCCCATGGAAAGCAGCGATGAACTCAATTTCATATATATATATGAATATATATGGGGCTCTTCTATCATCAAAGATGACAGAAGGTTTAGTTAAAGGCATAGGTTTCTCTTTCCACTTCCCAAATAAAATACAATCAGTAACAATTAATATCCTGAATCTATGTCTTTCCTCTATTGTAAGAATAGAACTCTTAATGCCCCAGCTCCCCAGAGCACTCTGTAAGACTCATGGACCAAACTGGAAGAGTGACCCTTTCTTTGTGTACAATAAGAGAGTTATTACATGTTAAATGATGATCAAAATTCTTATTAGAGTCTTCACACGGCATAACAAGTATTATCAACAGTGTACCTTTTAACCTCCAGTAATTATGTCACTTACAATTGCCTTCTTAATTAGTCCTATTATTATAGCCTATAGATGGTTTCTATTACATAATTGTTTATCTTCATAAATGCATTTTAATAAGCAGATGTATTTATACTCCATGAAATAACAGTCTCAATTAATCTATGTTGAATACTCATTTGGGAACTTAAACTCAGACTCCTGCCAAACATTCTGCGAGCATGAATCACGTCAAGCAGAAGAACAAGAGGTGGACAATGTGCTCAGAAAATGTGTGCTGCCAAGACTCCATTTTACTAAAAGACTGGAAAGTAGCTTTTTATTCTTTTCTTCTTAAAGCTTCTAGTATTCCAGAGAAGGAAGATCGATTCCTGAGACAGTTTCTCCATATACCTCCTAGTAGGATAAAACCCAGAAGCCTTTGACGTATTCTCTTTTATTTATTTTATTGACAACCAAATTGAACAAAGCTACTACCTAACAGCAGGCAAAAAGGATGGAGCTGCCATATGAAAGCTTTGGACAGTATCATTTTAATAGAATTAGGGGTCGAATACTAAATTTCGTCTAACTGAGAAACATTAACCAAAAGTACCACGTTCATTTTTCATTTCTCAAAACTCTTAGACTGAGCTCTCTGGCAGGTAAAATAGATGACCCCATGACTGTGTTTCCTCGGACAGCCCTAGGATATTAAAAATTTACTCAAGGAGAAGAAAAGATATTTTTTAACTAAAAGAAAAGAAATAACCCAGTACCTAATTTTCATTTTTCATCAGACAATCAAATCGCTCCTTTTTGTTATACTCTGAAGAAGTTCTGAACATTGCATTATGAAAAATATTGTAGAATTACTGATCCCCTAAAAAAGAAATAAAAAGAAATGTCAGTGATATTCCCACAGGGAACATACTTAATTTGAAACATATAATATGTGTGCTGATGTAAACCAGTTACATGCAGTTGATAGCAAAGTTGGCCTGGGGAAGACCCCAACAAAGGATGAAGAAGCCAAAATCAACCTGCAGAGTCCTCAGATATGAGAACACAAGAGGCCTAAGGATGGTGAGTCTGGGCAGAGCAGGTCGTGGGTAGCTTCTTCAGTTGAGAGCCTCACAGTTTAATTTGTGAAGTGTCTGGAATGCCCTAGTACACCAGGCTCTTTCTTTTCAACAGATTTTGAAAATCTCTAGAGCCATCAAATAACTTTCAGTGATTTTTGTGAGGTCATGCTAAGGTCAGCATAGAAAGGGACCACCTACATAGCCAAACTGGCATGACTCTCCTTAATTTTCATTGTCAGAAGGACAAAGGAACTATTTTAATGAAGTGTTTTTCAGTTGTCTTTTGTTTCATGATTTACACAGGAAAAAGGAAAATGTTTCTTCAGCTCTGAGCGTCTGAATCATATTTCCAAGGGGACAGGCATTTTCAGGACAGTGAGTACTGAAATTATAAATAACTTTCAATAAATTAAACTGTATTCTGGCTTTCCTTTTCTTCCTTGGACACATTTAGCCTTCGGAAGACTTAATTGTTCTTCAAGATAAAAACTACATTTGCTTCTAAAGTATATAAGACAATTGGGCATCTGTCAGTTCAGAAGCAGTGACGAGATAATGTGGCCCAACACCTCAGCAAGGACTCCACTGAGCCAATGAATGCAAATATATTCTAGCTTTCTGTCTCATATCAACTGATTCAAATTGAAAAACTGGACAAGCTCTTACTAGTGTGCAAAGACCACACCAGTCTTTATAAGCGCATGACATGTTATCACAAGTACAGAGAGGGATCCTGCAATCAGAGGCTGGAAAACAAACTGCTACCTCTACCTCGAGGGGTCACATAGTTCTGGGGCAGGTGTTCTGCTCTGTCTCTTTCCCTCGTTTCCTTTCTTCATAAGCACAGTTCAGCCCTCCACAGAAAAGCCAGCACTTTGTTCATCCTACAGAACAAATGAGTGCTGTTCAGTCCTAGCTACAAAGAATGGAACCTCAATGCCTAGCTGTCGGTCACAATTCTGGAAGCAGGTAATTGGAAGAAGCAAACCTTTAGAGTGTGTGGGTTCTCATAATCCTGTTCAGGGAGGAACACTGGAGAGGAAACTACACAGGATAAAAGACAGTAGGAATCAAGACTGAATTATGTCTTGCTTCTCTGGAGATGTCATAAATTGAAAGGAAATACCTTTAGATGGGACGGTTCTCTTATTCTTCAAACCCTCTCATAACATAGCATACAAACACTGAACCATACATCAAATTAGGCATTAATGGTCACTTTCAGAAGTAGAGAAATAAAAACAAGATTCAGCCTTTTACTTTAGCCCAACTGAATTTTACTTACTTCTAGCATTATTTAAGGATGTTTGACTAAACATTTTCAGCTGAGTCTGCCCTCATTTGTTACAACTCAAAGAAAAGAAGAAACATTTAATATTCTTTAAAGATTTTGTTTTAGTTTGATTTATGTAAGAGATGTGTGTCTGTGTGCTGGGTGAGTGCGGGTATTTGTGGGTTCCAGAGGTGTGCCCCTGGAGCTGGAGTCGTCTGACAGGGATTATGAGAACCAATCTCCAGTCCTGTGCAAGAACGGAACGTGCTCTCGACAGCTAAGGCATCTCTCCAGCTTCAGGGAATCACTTCCTCATACTAAGAGTTAAAAACACTTGTAGATCCAGGCTGTGGCTTTCGAAGGAAGAAAGCCAGAACCATGTGACAGCTACGTACAAAATCAAAGGGACAGACACACAGCTCCTGGCAGTGTTTAGAAACATAGACAGAAACAGAGACAATACAGACAGAATAGCCAGTGTCTCTGGCATTCTACTGCAGCTTTACTCCTCATATCTTGGATAACAGGTGACCGACCATTCTTGGCCAGAGAGACTTGGAGAAGAATGGCTGCCCTGCCTCCAGTGACACCGAAGTTCCAAGACCAGACACTTAATGAATGTTTGATGAATGAATAACAAATCACATTACAAAACATAGGACCTGGAAACGGACAAAGACGAAAGTTCCCATTGTTCCCATCAAGAGCTGGCTAACTTGCCCTGAGAACACCAATGAGTTTTCTCAACACCTGGCCATAATGCAGCGTGTTCACGGACAAAGGTCAACACTTCTCTCCGGATCTCCTTTCCCCTCGTTTCCTTTCTTCACAAACTTGGGAAGTTTGTCTAAGTCTATTACTGTTCAGACCACTGGGCAGAGAGCCAACTGTTCTCTGGGGAAAGCCAAACTTGATTTTCCTTTTAAATGAATACTGGTGTTATGGTCCTAGGTTACTTGTAATCAGAGAATATACATTGAATTTGAACTCTTCCAGACATGTCCCAATTTTCACAGTACTCAGTGCGGATCTTTCCAATCTGATATTTTTGACTCAATCTCATCACACGAGTCCTATTGCTAAAATGACGTGATTTCAGAGACAGCCATGCACCTTGGAACCCTCACCTGCAGCCTCTTAACTTCCCTCACCTACCACACAACAGCTCGCAGAACCTACTTTGTTTTCAAAGGCTTACTATGTATTCCTTTGATGACTGTTGTTGATATGTAGGTTTAATCCTCAGACACAGTCAACCCTACCCCCAAAATGCTTTCCAGTAGCGTATTCTTTGCCTATAGAAGGGATGCATTTTGCTTGTTTGTGCACTGGGTAGTGGCTCTATCAGGTTGCAGTTCCCACAGAGATAGGGTATTTTACATCCTAAGATATTTAGAGTTAACCACAACTGTTATCTCTCCCTGATTACTCATTTTACGACCCCCAAACTACTAGGCATCTTATCAATATTTCTCCATTTAAACGTCACTGGATTGCCCACGGGCAGTATAATCTGGCCTGGCACTGAGGAAGCTGAAGCATAACTGATGGAGTATCTTGCCTAAGCCCACTCTGGTGGAAAGCTGGCAGAGCCAGGTTTGAACACAGGCCATTTGACTCCACGCTGGCTGTTCAGAGTCATCATCTAATCCTGCCTCCTGGTCAGCAGAGCAAGGACTTCGAGCTCCTTACTCCACAAATCATTTCTTAGAAAGAACCCAGGTCTAGCTTCTGGGAGAGCCAGCTGCTCTGGGGTGCAGCACATTCTTCAAACCTCTGAGTGCTCCTCCCAGAAGCCCCCATACTCTTTAAGGAAACCTATGGAAGTGAGTCAGGCTTAGCCCCCAGGGGTCTGAGGGCCAGGATGCATGCTAGGCTCTTCGGACAGGAAAGCCTACTGCCCTGGAAATGAATCATCTGATAATAGGGTTCTTGCTTTTGAACAGGAAAAGGACTTCAATCACCTGCTTCTACTGAGAGAGGTCCTTTATAGCTCTGTTTCGCCAAATTTACGTTCAGGAGGTCCCTACATTTTCCCCCCAGGAGATTCATTTTCACCATTTCCTTATAAGTAATTTTCTTCAAGGGGAAAAAATGCAATTAAATAGTCAAGGCCTTGAGCTATTATATAAAAAGAATTCATGTTTAAGCAAGAAATGTCTACATGTCTACATTTAGGCTCAGGGCTAGCACTGAAACAGAACAGGTATGAATGATTACCCAATCGTTCATGCCGTAACGTGCCTTCTTGCTTAATTGGAGCAATACGACCTAGGATTCACTGGGTTGTTGTTTTTTTTTCTTGATTGACATCACCCTTCATTCTTGAAGCAAGGAACCCGGGAAGAAGTCCTCCTAACAATGCAGTATTAGTTCTTTCTCCCAGCCTATCCCAGGTGTCGCTTAGATTCAACTCCCAGAGCCCTCTCTTCCCTGAAGTATCCTCCTAGGTTATTATATGCTTGTATTTAAAGCATCAGATGAGTAAAATATTTGTGGTTAAACGATGCTCTTGAAATTTTGTGGCAGGTCAGGTAGTTTTGGTACAATAGGATGTAGTGTTTGTTCCTTTCCTCCTCCCTTCCTTCTCTCTGCCTTTGCCTGTTCTCTCTCTCTCTCTCTCTTCCTTTTTCCACCTCTCTCTTCCTCTCTCTCCTCCCATTCCCTCTCCCTCTCCAGGAAACACCTATACTCTCTGGCATGTTCAGAATCTCAAGCAGCCCTTTCCAGAAAGTCTCTCTGTGAACTGACCCTAGAGTCAGCAATATTACCTCTTAGGCCTTCAAGCAGGAAGCGGTTGTGCTCTCCATTGTAGGACTTTGGGCAATGCTGACCACATGGAGTATCTGAAGTTTGGGGGGAACTCTGTGGCAGAAGCTTTATAACAGCACTCCCAAGTATCAGTGCTGTGGGCATAGGTGTCAGCATTATTGGGCACAGTGTGAACCACACGGAAGGGAAAATTACCCATAAAAAAGGAGCAATCAAAAAATGTCTAGAGTTTTCACTCTGTGCCCATGAGTGTTCCACAAATGTTCATCACCTTGTTTACTAACCCTGCATTTCATCCTAAGGATGATGTCAGCCCAGGTTACACAGCAAGTGTTGAAACAAGGATTCAGACAAAAGTATAGTCACGGTGTTAGAACTCTGACCTGCTTGACCCCTTCCACTAGCCAGCGACCTGACCCCCTGACCGAAGGAAACAACACTGAGTCCTACAATGCTGTCTCCCTGACTTAGCTTCCACTTTCCTTTCTAGAATTTAGAAACAGACTTCCTACACCCCGCCTCAAAAATTTACTGCAACTCAGATAACTTCCGTTGATCTGATTTATGCATTGACTTTAAAGCATCTGGAAAAATCTGAATAGCAAAGAAAGAAGGTTTTGTTTTATGTGCTTGGGTCTCCCTGATCAGACACAAAGGAATTGCCAGGTAACACCCCTAGACTGTTCCTAACATCAGGAGGACAAAAATGCTCATCCATGTAGGACGATTCATCTCGCTAGTGAGGATGACTAAAACCCGAACTAATTTTCCAAAGACTCTAGGTCAGTGGTTCTCAACCGTCCTAATGTTGCAACCCTTTAACACAGTTCCTCATGTTAGGGTGACCCCCCAACCATAGGCTGCCTTGAAGATCTTGTGTAGTACATTTTTATAAAGGTTTCTGTTGCAATTAGTCATCATGTTACACATAATGGTTTTTGCCATTTGTGGGTATCTTCAATATTAGTGCAAATTATATCACAGGAGCTCTTAAAAGAGATGAGCGACAGGACACCTCCACAAAGAGAGAGAATGTAATTTGAAAAAAAATGTGCTGTCTTCTCTATTCCCTAGTCTGTCTGTCTGTCTATCCGACTACCTGTATCAGTCTCTCAGAGACGAATGAAATCCAGAGCTTTGGGCTTGACAGGCAAGTGTTTTACCACTGAACTAAGGCCCCAGCCCTTAGCTTGTACACTCTTGTGTCAAAATGTCAATATGCTTAGGGCTAAAGAGATGGCTCAGTGGTTAAGTGTACTTACTGCTCTTCCAAAAGACCTAGGTTCAATTCCCAGCAGCCACAGAGCAGCTGACAACAGTCTATGACTACAGTTTCAGGGAATCTTATTCCCTCTTCTGGCTTCCATAGGCAACCAGAAATTATATGATGAACACATACATATACAGACAGGAAAAACATACATATACACTTAAAATAAAAATAGTAACTTTTTCTATGCATTGTATGAAATACCCCCAAGAATTAACAAAAAGTATTTTTAAAAAGTTATGGTACCTCATTTCTATTCTTTTCCTGGAAACATTTCCCCAAATGTTCAGCCTCAAAACCTGTGATTCTCAGTCAAGGATAGTCTGAAAATGAGAATGACTTAGAAAATTGAGGTTGACCACCTTGTCTCAGGAAATCTGCATTTTACCAAGATGTTTATGTTCAGTCAAGGCAGCCCACATGTCTCCTCAGAGGCCCTGTCCTTTGAATGTTTTCCAATTGAAATCACAAATGAATGCTAATATCTCAGTTAGGGTTTCTACTGCTGAGAAGAGACACCATGACCACAGCAACTCTTATAAAGGAAAACATTTAATTGGGGCTGACTCACAGTTAAGATGTTGAATTCATTATTGTCATGATGAGAAGCATGGTGGCATACAGGTGGACATGATGCTGGAGAAGTAGCTGAGAGATCTACACCTATATCTGCAGACATCAGGAAGAGCCATGAGCCCTATCCTGGTTTGAACATCTGAGACCTCAAAACGCACTCCCTGTGATGCATTTCCTCCAACAGAGCCACACCTATTCCAGCAAGGCCATGCCTCCTATTGCTGCCTTCCCTGTAAGCCTAAGGGACCCATTTTCATTCAAACCACCACATTCCATTCCCTAGACCCCATAAGGTTGTAGTCATATCATAATTCAGAAATGCTTTAAGTCCAAATTTAAAAAGTCCCTATAGTCTACAAAAGCCCAAAGCTCCTTCTGAGACTCATGGCAGTCTTTTGACTTTAATCCCCTAGAAAATCAAAATCCAAAAGAAGATCATCTACTTCTAACATATAATGGCACAGAACATACATTACCATTCCAAAGGCAGGAAAGGGGGTGTGGTGAGTAAATATAGACCAAAGCAAACCAAAATTCAGCTGGGCAAACTCCAAACTCTGCATCACCATGTCTGATGTCAAAGTGCTCTTTAGATCTCCAACTCTTTCAGTTTTGTTGACTGCAACATACTTCTTTCGCTGGGACTAGTTCTACTTCGGGCTAATAGTTCACCTCAACAGGTATCCCATGGCTCTGGCATCTCCAATCTTTTGGGGTCTCCAATGCAATCCAGACCTCACCATCATAGCTTCATGAAATGGCCTCCCTACTTGACTTCCATTCAGGGACATCCCTGGCACATGTCCTGCCCAAGTGATTTTTCTTATTTGCAGAGCGAGATTCCATAACCCCTTTCTTCAATCTTTGACTCTAAATCCAAAACCACATGGCCAAAGCTACCAAGTTCTGCTGTTTGCTGGGGCTGGAACATGCCCCCTCATTCAATTACATGTTAGCTTTCTGGTTTCCTTCACTGCCTGAACTTGGCTATCCTGAAACTTGATCTGTAGACCATGCTAGCCTCCAACTCAAAGATCTGCCTGCCTCTGCTGCCAGAGTGCTGGTATTAAGGGCAGGTAGGCACCACCACACCTGGCTCTAAGCTTTTTTTAAATTCCTTTTCATATGTTGGTAGCTTAACTGGGTGGCATCTTGCCCTGACCTCACCACTCTCATTATTCCATTTAGCATCCGGATTTTCTTCAATCTGTTTATGACTTTGAACCCACTTCCTGGGGCCCCTTTTCTTCTCAAAGTGTACATTTTACAACTTTTCATGTTTGGCCAATTTCATTTCATTATTGGTCTGAATAAGCATGGTCACTGAAAGCCACAAGGCACAGTCCACATTAGGCTGCTTTCAAATTTCCTCTACAAATGCAATTAATCCAAAACTACTCAAGTTAGCCTCAGACAGACTTTCTCAGACAAGAACAAAAAGCAGTTACTGTAGTAGTGAGAGCAGCGGGCTGTGTCCCGCCGCCCTGCTAGCTTAGCCCCGAAATAATTACCCGGAAACTGTATTCATTTAAACACTGCCTGGCCCATTATTTCTAACCTCATATTTGCTAACTCTCACATATTAGTTTAACCCATTTCTAATAATTTGTATCGCCACTGGACTGTGGCTTACCGGCATGAGTCTAACCAGCATCCTTCTTGGAGAGGAGAGCCATGGAGTCTGCCACACTGCTTTCTTCCTCCCAGCATCCAGTTCTGCCCTATCAAAAGGCCAAGGCAGTTTCTTTATTCAACAAATGAAAGCAACACAAATAGAGAAGAACCTCCTACACCATTTACTATAACAATAGTCTCTAGGCCACATACTAACTTACTTCTCCTCTGAAACCTCGTGAGCCAAGCCCCCACAGTTCAAATCACCCACAGCACCGCTGTCTTCTGTGTTCCTATTAGGATGGTCCATTCAGTCCCATTTAAAGCATTCACCTGCTTTTCTAATCCAAAGTAAAGTCCCAAAGTCCATATTCCTCCAAACAAAAGCCTGATCAGCCCTATCACAGAAATCCCCCAGTCCTGCTACCAACTTCTGTTTTAGTTAGGGCATCTATTGCTGTAAATAGACACCATGACCACAGCAGCTTTTACAAAGGAAAACATTTAGTTGGGGCTGGCTCACAGTTCAGAGGTTTGATCCATTATCTTCATGTTGGGAAGCATGGTGACATGTAGGCAGACCTGGTACTGGAGAGGTAGCTGAGAGCTATATCTGTATCTGCAGGCAGCAGGAAGAGACATGAGCCCTATCCTGGCTTGAATATCTGAGACCTCAAAGCCCACTCCCACTGACACATACCTATGCCAGCAAGGCCACACCTCCTTCTAGTGCACTTCCTGTGAGCCTGCTGGAGCCATTTTCTTTCACTCCACCACATGTAACATACAAATAAGAAACAGTAACACATGTCAAATTGACCTAGAAAATATGAACATTTTGACTTTGGTCTTAGTAATACATCCATAGAGGAGCCATTATGGAGCAAGCCTCAGTGTCCACAGAATATTCTAGGACATGTAATTCCTCCTTTAAAATGATTTGTGAGGATACAAAGGCACAATCTATAAAAGTACTTTATGTACTATTGTTCTGATCTAGCTTTTCGTGAATCACATGGATAAAAGGATAAAAGATCTGGTAAATAGAACTTTCTACTATAAACCTAAATCTATCTTCAGAGTGGACCAAAACCAAAAACCTTTGGTTGGCCACCAGTCTGGTCACCCAGAGTCTAACAAGTAATAACACAAGACACATGGCACATGACACATGCACACACACACACACACATAAACACACTCTTGCTGCTGAGTATTAGAAAGGCTTTATGTTGCATCATATATAATTTATACCATCTTTTTATTTAAATAACATTTTTTTCATTTATTATACATATCAACCAGTTTCTACTCCCTCCTCTCCTTCCAGTTCCTCCCCTTTCCCATAGACCCTCTCCCCATCTACTCCTCCTCCATCTTCATTCAGAAAAGGACAGGCCTCCCAATGGCTTGTGCAAAGCATGGCACATCAAGTTGAGTCAGGGCCGAGCTTCTCTCCTTACAGGCAATCCAGCATCTGGAACAGGTTACCAAAAGTCAGCTAAGCACCAGGGAGAGGTCCTGCTCTCGCTGTTTGGAGTCTTACTAAGAAACCAAGCTACACAACTGTCACACACATGCAGGGGGCCTAGGTTGGTCCCATGCAAGCTCCCTGACTGTTGGTCCAGTATCCATGAGCTATTGTAAGTTTAGGAGAGCTCTTTTGTGGGTTCCCCCATCATGACCCCCCATGGCTAATATAATTCCTTCTCCCTTTCTTCTGAAGGACTCTCAGATCTCAGTGCAGTACTTGCCTGTGGATCTCTGCCTCTGCTTCCATCAGTTACCAGATAGAGTATTTCTGATGGCAATTAGGGAAGACACCAACTGCTTAAAGTAGATGGTCAGTTCAGGAACCCTTTTCACTATTACTAGAAGTCTTAGCTGGGTGTCAACCTTGTAGTTCCTGGGGGTTTTTCTTGCCCCAAGTTTCTCCCTAACCCCAAAATTTCCCCCACTGAGACATTTCTTTTGTTACTCTCTTAGTCAATCCTGCCTCAAACCCACCTCCTGCTCTCAACCCACCCATCCCATCCCTCCATCTCCCCTATCTCCTGCCCCCAGTTAACCCAGATCTCTTCAACTTCCCTTTCCCAGGGAAATCCATGCAGCCCTCCTTGGGCCCTCCTTATTATCTAGCCTCTCTGGGGCTGTGCAATGTGGGCTGGTTATCCTATACTATATTTCTAATAACCACCTATAAGTGAGTACATACCATGTTTGTCTTCCTGGGCCTAGATAACCTCACTCTGAATGATTTTTTTCTAGTTCCATCCATTTGTCTGCAAATTTTATGATATCATTGTTTTTATAGTTGGGTAACACTCCATTGTGTAAATGTACCACATTTTCCTTATCCATCCTTTAAACGAGGGGCATCTATCTAGTTGTTTCCAGATTCTGGCCATTATGAATAATGCTGCTTTGAACATAGTTGAGCAAGTGTTCTTGTGGCATGATTGCCCTTCCTTTGGGTATATGCCTAAAACTGGTATAGCTGGGTCTTGAGGTAGATTGATTCCTAATTTTCTAAGAAACCACTATATTGATTTCCAAAATGGCTGAACAAGTTTGTACTCCCACCAACAGTGGAGGAATGTTGTCCTTACTCCAGATCCTCTCCAACATAAGCTGTCATCAGTGTTTTTGACCTTAACCATTCTGACAGGAATTTACACCATCTTTGATGTTAAAAGAATATGATAACTACTTTCCAGGTTGGAAAACCAATGATGGTTAAAGTCAACAGATTTTTCCAGTTTCCAATATCACAACTCTAGCAGTAAGCTGAGTCAATATAAGGATTAAGCTAATTTGTCTAAATAAGTTTTTCCTGGACATGGTATTATTTAACCTCTTGATTGACTTTCAATTCAGAGACCTAAATTATTACTGCACCGCTATTAATGTGAAAAAATAAAATGAAAGGAATCTCATTATTCCTTAAATCACAGTTGAATAATATGTTCATCAGTGTTACCATTTGGGGTATGTAAGAGTGTATAAGAACAGATTTTAAATTTTTATCTAACACAAAGTTTTTAATGGTGTGTGATATTTGGGGCACTATCCTGGGACTTACTTTCCTAGAGCTGAAGAAACTGTCAGCATCAATACACCCAAGTGTATCTTGTACATTTTCATCAGTTCAGACAGCGTCTCAGGTTTTTGAAAAGTAGCTCTTGAAACCACTTCCTAATGACAACTTGTTAGAGTGTCTCATTTACTGAATCCAAACAATAAATGCCCAGCTCCACCAACTTTATACTGGCCAGGGGAACAAACTTGAGCATACTAGTGAATTCTTTACCAAAAAAATGAAAGAAAACCAAGAAGTTTTTGAAAATATAAAAAACAGTCTCCTTTTCACATTTTGAAGATTGTATTTTGAAAGTTGGTGTTTTGTTCATTTTGATAGTGAACTCTTCCTGCTTAAGAACAAAATGCTAAAAGTTGGCTCACTGTCTCAGAAAAGAGAATTTCTGGCACTGCATTAAGACTGTACCATCAGCTCACCCTACCATTCTTCAGATTCTAAAGACATTCGTTCCTAAAGTAAATCTCTGCTGCATTTGGTGAGAGATAGTAATACCTCATGATAAATCATCAATTTAGGGATAAACCTTTGAGCAGGTGGCATTTGATGACTCAACTTCGACATAACTGAGGATCCCCAGTTTGGACATATAGCTCAGCAGTTGGGCACTTGCCTAGGACATGGGAATCGCTAAGTTCAATTCCAAGCACTAATGAAAAAAATCACTGGAGACACATATAATATGCTTATTTGTGTGCTGCCAAAAACTGGAGCTAGGCTTATATTCAATAATCTACATTTTAAACAAACCTGTTCATGTGATTCTGGTGTATCTGGTTCTAAATCCATTGTTTGAGACATTGTGTTCATTCCTACATTTTTACTTCTAAACACCAACTAGTTAGTGTGTAGTTAACCACCTAGTTAGTAGTGTAGTTAGACTGCTCAAGCTCTGACCCACATATATCTTCATCTCCTCTTCCGAACAAGTCTCCAGCAGTATAGATTTGTCCCTCCCCTTTGTCCACAGCCAGCCTTACCATGCCTTGGTTCCTTATGAGCTCATGGTTCTCTACCTTACTTCCTACCTGGGAAATTCCTTTATCTCTTCTAAGGACAAGAGTAAATATTGCCCTCTCTATAAACCCTTCTCTGATCTCTCTACTTCCAGAGGTAATTAATCACTTCCTCTTCTGTGATATTTAATATGGTGGCGCTTATCACTTCCAATCTTTGAAAAACAATTACCTGTAAATGTATCTCCTTTACTAGACTATGGGACCCTTGAAGCCGAAGATATCATCTTAATCACGTTCATTTCCACAGCATAGCAAAACCTTTAGTGCTCGGTAGGAGAACAACAAATATTTGTCAAATTCATTAGTCTTGATTTCTATCACATGTTAGCATAGTAGATAAAGCCCAAGCCATGAGGTTAGGAGCTTGGCCCGCCCTACTTACAGTCATTGCCTTGCATTGTGTGCACAGCACAAAACTATTATGCCAATAAGTTTGACAACTTAGATTTAAATAGACTTTTTTATCTTGAGAATCATAGTAGCATTCCAAAACTGATGCAAGAGAAACAAGGTGGAGATATATTCATATCTGTGTATATACATAAAAAGACATATAGTGAGGAAATGAATCAGTAATTTTTTAAGCCTACGAGAATTTTCCAAGTCATGACCACATCAAGTACACTGTAAAAAGCACCTTAGGAAGGAATAATATCAATTTTACACGAACTCAGAAAATAGTTACTCGGAATATTTCCTGACTTGCTTTATTGTCCATAATATTAAACTGATACAAAAGCCCATTTGAAACCTCCCAAGATGACAGTGTTTGAGATCTCTGGAAACTGTACAAAATTTCCCAACTAAATATTAGGACCTAACCCTGTGACATTCAAGAAGAGAAACACATTGTGCCCTTATGGGGTCGGTTCCAGGTGCGTAATACTCCAAAGTCAATGGATGCAACACTCAGTAAGACTGAAGGAGAAAAACACCGTGATCATTCAAGAGATATACTAAAGTCCTTTGACAGAATTAATACTGATTCAAGACAAATGCTCAGAAATCTGGGAATGGAAAAGCAAGTTAGAAATCAGGAAAGGACACCTATAAAACCCACAGCTAGGATCACTGATGGCGAAAGTTTGAACAAGTTCACTTTTAGCTTCAGTAAAAGGCTAAATAATTTCCTCCACCTCATTCCATTCAACACTATACTAGATATAAGATCTAATTCAATTTCAATAAATCGTAATCAGTTATGTTGTTGAATTCAGGAGGGAAATCATCAAATATTTGATATTGGAATGTAATCACACTTCAACATTTCCTCTGATCAGTTTTGCTCTGAGGATTTGCTGCTCTATGCCAGGCATTCTGCAGGGGGAGGGGGCAGTAGAGATGAGGATGCTTCTGTTGGAGCTTACAACAGAAGCATGGATACAGCATTAATGCAGAACAATGGTCATAGGTTTACAACCCTGAGCCCTTCAGCATCTGACCTCAATTTACTTCCAACATTGACACTCAATGACAAGCTATTGTAGCCACCTCCCTTCCCATCGAACTCTTCAGTAAAATTTTTAACTCAGATTTTCTCCTGCATGCAAATTTTGGGTAATTTCTCTATCTCACACAATACTTTATATTGCATATTAAAGTAGAATATATTTCTTAATTGGTATAAGAATTTAAAGAACCAAGCCTATAAAAGTTAATCATTAAAATGCAGAAGAAAGAAGCTAAGCATGCATGGTGAACAAACTACACCCAGGTAAGAAAACTACCATTAGTTCAGGTTTCTATGGATGCTAAGACACTGTTAGCCTTGTGTTATTTTCTCTCTGGACTCTAAGAGTAATACAAGAAATGAATGCATGTTTACATCACTGTTACCACCATTTCACAGAAGAAAAGAGGTTAGAAAATTATTTCCCAAGGCCTACAGCTAACATCCAGCAGAGACAATTATGATTTCGATGCACAGTTCTTATCTGAAGAACACTTGGAGGGGTCATTCCATGTACTAAACTGTTGTCAATGTTCGAGTGACAGAATAACAAGGAGAGTTGCTGGTAGGTACAAAGCGACGAACCCAAACGCAAACTGTCTCTAAATACCAAAGCTGGGTATCAACTGGCTTTGGTTGGTTATTGTTAGGGACCTACTTATGTGTACAGATGAGCTACACTTAAAGCCCCATCTTCTAATCACCTTTCAGAGCAAGTTTCTGGTCATCCTTTGGGTCTGTCTGAGGACAAATTTCAAACCAGAGTTTTAATGCTATCTTTCTATGAAGAGCACTTAGGCTTATAAAGAAATAAATTGGCACATTGCAGTGTCAGGTTAAATAGATGATTTATTGACAATTCTTCAGACCTGATTATTTTTATGGCATGTACCCAAATGGAACAGCATCAAGAATTTTATACAGTATTTTCTACACCTCTCCAATATCTGGCATGGAGTACATTATAGAGTATAGCCTTTCTTTCCAAAGTAAGGTCTAGTCATCGTTTAAGCTAAAATTTGAGCAGTATCTGAGTATTTGAAGAGGCATACTCACACTGAACAATTTACATGTTACCTGTAAGAAAACCACCAATGACTTTGCATTGTGCTACTCTGAGAGAGTGTAAGAGACCAGATAGCTGTCATGCATAAGGAGTGTAGTAAAGAATTTTGCTGTGTCAGAGTTCTTAAAGAAAGAGATGTAAGAGACAGGTGTGTGTGTGTATGTGTGTGTGTATATGTGTGTAGTGTATGTTTAGTACTGGTTCATTAAAAGAGGTTGCTTGGGAAATTATGAAGGTTCATGATCTTCCACCTGCAAGCTGGAGGCCTTAAAATGCCAGTGGTTCTTTTCTAGCCTGAACACAAATGTCTGTAAGTCAGGTATTCATGTGTTCTCAGACAAGAAAATATGGACGCCCAATCTCAAGTACAGGCGAACATTGTCTTTTCTCTGTCATTTGTTCTGCTCAAGATCCCAGTGGATATATTGGTAAGGGTAGATCTTCTTTACTTAGTCTACAAATTCAAAGGCAATTTCTTCCAGAAGGACCTTTGAAAAGACACTCAAAAATAATGTTGCCAGCTTCCTGGAGTGCCTTAGCTATTGAAGATTTGTAAAATGGTGAACACACTTGCTAAGACATATGCATTTGAGGTCTCATCAACAAAGCTTCCCGCAGTCTCTACTCAAGGTTACTGCATCCTTCAGCACAGGTTCTTGTCTGCTGCAAGGTACCAGACTGGGGGAGAGGAGGCAGTCTAAGACCACTTCCTTTTACTAAAGCATCTACCTATAAAGTGTTTATTTTATTTTTGAGATTATAGTATAGCTATATCATTTCTCCTTTCCCTTTCTACCCTCCATTCTCCCATATACCCCTGCTTTCTGTATTTCAAATTCATGGCCGCTTTTTTCATTAATTGCTTTTACATTCATATGTATGTACACATATATTATCTATGTATTCATACATATATATTAAGAATATGTATATATTCCTAAATATAACCTGCTCAGTTTGTATAATGCTACTTATTGCATATAAGACACAACTGATTCCATGTTCTCTACATGGGTACTGAACTGGGAACTCCCTCCGAAGATTTAAGTTTTTAAATTCCAGCATTTGTTTTCATCTCTAAAATTTCTATTTGCTATATTTTATATTTTACTTCTCTTTTTTATTTTATTTAATTAACATTTTTCATTTATTTTGCATACTAACCACAGTTTCCCCTCCCTCCTCTCCTCCTGTTCCCCCCCACACTCTTATCTACCTGCCTCCTCATTGACTCCTCCCTATTTTCATTCAGAAAGGGGCAGGCCTCCCATGGGCTTGAACAAAGCATGGCACATCAAGTTGAGGTAAGACTGAGCTCCTGCCCCTGCATAAAGGCTGGGCAAGGTAATCCAGCATAGGGAACAGGTTCCCAAAATCCAGTTAAGGGCCAGGTTCAGGTCCTGATCTCACTGCTAGGAGCCTGACAAACAGACCAAGCTACACAATTATCACATGTATGCAAAGTGCCTACGCTGATCTCATGTAGGCTCGCTAACTGTTGGTCCAGGGTCCATGTGCTCCCAGGAACTCAGGTCAGCTGTCTCTGTGGGTTCCTTCATCTTCACCTTGACTTCCCTTGGCTGGTCCAATTCCTTTGACCTTTCTTCCAGAGGTAGGATTCCTGGAGCTCAGTATGGTGCTTGGCTGCGGATCTCTGCATTTACTTCCGTCAGTTACTGGCTAAAGGCTCTCTGATGACAATTAGGGTAGTCACCAATCTGATTATAGATTACCAGTTCAGGCACCTTCCCCTCTATTGACTAGGAGTCTTGACTGGGGTCATCCTTGTGGATTCCTGGGAGTTCCTCTGGCACCAGGTTTCTCCCTAAACCTGAAATGCCCCATCATTGAGATGTCTCTTTGGTTACTCCCCCACCTCAGTCCTGACTCCAAATCCCCTCTGTGCCCAGTCCACCCAACTCACTCCCTCAAGTTCTCATTACCCCATCCTTCTCCCCCCCCCAGTTTACCCAGGAGATCTCTTCTAATTCCCCTTCCCAGTGAAATTCATGCATCCCTCTTTGGGACCTCTTTGTTATCTAGCTTCTCTGGGGCTGTGGACTGTAGGTTGATTATCCTGTACTTTACTCCTAATATCTACTTATGAGTGAGTATATACCATGTTTGTCTTTCTAGGTCTGGGTTACCTCATTCAGAATATTTTTTTCTAGTTACATTCCATTTGTCTACAAATTTCATGAGCTCATTGCTTTTTACAGCTGAGTAATACTCCATTGATAAATGGACCACATTTTGTTTATCCGTTCTTCAGCTGAGGGACATCTAGGTAATTTCCAGGTTCTGGCTATTGTGAATAAAGCCGTTCAGGCTCTTGACACTCATTCACTGAACAATGAATCCATCAACTCATATAAAGTGTGTATATTAAGTGAAATGTACTCTCGGGATGGTGAAACAATAATACAGCCTCAGGAAATGAAGCACATACTTTTACACGCAAAATCTCAAAGAGAAAAGAGCATAGATGAAGCATCAGGAGTAGCTCTGCCTCCAGGCCAGCTACCAGCTCTCCTCACTGGCCTTTATTTCTGCTTCTCCTTGACATCTTTCCCTGGTTTGTACACAATTGTGTCAATCATCACCGTAATTAGCAATGTCAGGGAGCAGAGGACTGGCCTTGGCTCACTTTTTCATGCCTCTTTTCCATATTCAAAGCAAACTTGAAGCTTATTTTTCATACCTTAGTCCACTTTCATGTCTTAGACATTCCTACAAAGGGCCAGACTATAATTTCTTTCCTCCTAGTTACAGGCAAAAGCCATCATACACTGGATAAACAAAAATGTGCTACTGTAGAATATTATTGTAACTAGGCAAAAGTATGTCATACTTGTTTATGCTGCATTTGTTTAAGGCTGTAAGGATGTCTGTTTAATTATGTAAAGATATAGTACATCTGTTTCACCTTCTCTGCCTAAGCCACCTGATTGGTCTAATAAAAAACTGAATGGCCAATAGCTACACAGGAGAAAGGATAGGTGGGGCAGGAGGGCAGAGACAATAAATAGAAGAAATCTAGGCTTGGGAAAGAAGAAAGAAGAAGGAAAAAAGAAGAAGAGAGTGAGAAAGACACCTGGGGCCAGAAGTCAGACAGTCATCAAATAGACAGACACCCAGCCATAGAGACAGCAG